>JAODPA010106115.1:0-20350 GCA_025585075.1 Nepenthes mirabilis
CGACAGACACACCCCACACCCCCGGGGTCCAGGGCAATCCTCGTTCTTCCATAGTAGTTTTCTAAAGCGTACCACAGACATTACCCGCTCCCACGAGCGGCTGGAATACGTGGCCAAGTATTCCTCGGGTTCACACCACGATGGATATGGTATACTAAAGAATACTGCCCATATGACTCAGGGTCCTAGTTTCAAGGTTAGGTTCAACACTTGCCACACAATCACATCTCGGGAAACCTCATTCCCGTCACAATCATCTCCAACCGGGAGATTACATCATCAAACGCATCTCCATTCAGGAGATCATATCATCACAAGCACAATGTGGACTCCCTTCCATTCACGTCACGATTCTCAATATCCAATGGGACTCAATTCCTTATTCACAATCGGTGGGACTCAATTCCCTTAATCCACAACAAATTATTCCAATTTTACAACAGAGATTAGCTTTCATACCTCAGACGATCACAAGTCACTTTGAAACCTCTGAAACTCATTCCCCTGCCTCCAGCACACAGATTCACATTCGGGACTTACATTTACGTTTAAACATTTAAACGTTACTTTCAATACAATTATGGGGTCATATTACTTTACATTTCTCATTCCATTTCGGGTGAACAATAACAGATTTCCTTTTGAACACCCGGACGCCGTACACGGTTCGATACTTGGAAATCGGACGTCCGGTGGATTCGTATGTACTCTTTGTACACGATATTTCACATTTGGGTTTGATTTAACTTATCACGATGATGTAAGCATGTAACTTTCCCTTTTTATTACGGATAAACAATCACGAAATTATTTCAAGACTCCCGGATACCACGAACGGGTCAAATCTTGCGAGATTCGGCATCCGGTCGATATATACACACAATAGGGATACGGGGATTCATATTCTAAGGTCATTTCAACATTTTACGAAGGTGACAATGCGCAAAATCCACCTTCGGTCTTGGGTGAACAGTAACAACGCCCATTTAATGGGCTCGGACGCCGCGAACGGGTCCAAACGTGTAAGATCGGACCCGCGGCCGACATATATACATCATTGGGACGTGGGGATTCCAATTTTGAGGTCAATTTTATGATACAAGGTCGGGAAATGGAAAACCCCCAAAATCCCGTGGGTTAGGGTTTCGGTAAAACCCACCCGGACGAATCGGACACGATTCGGACAAACAACTACACTTTCTTGGACCTCAAGGCATGGGTTTCAAGATTCTAACATTCTCCGTGGGTATCGACACAAAATACCCAACGAAAATACATAAAATAACGAATGAGAATGAGAAGTGGGTATGACAACACTTGCCTCGACGCGTGCTTTCACCTTTATACCTGGCTCTCGGACGGAATCAGACTCCCGGGCTCGATCTCCCTTCTTCTCTCTCTAGAATCGCACTCCCTCTCTCTCTAAAAAACCCTCGGCCAGTGCAAAAATGAACGAGAGAGAGGCACGGCGCGTATTTAAACTGCACCTGCCGCTCGAGCAGAGCTCGAGCGCCCAGCGGGCGGCCGGGCCACGGGTGACCACCGCTCGAGCTTTGCTCGAGCGGCCAGCGAGCGGCCTCACTTCTGGTTTTTTGGCTTGATAGGAGGGCTCGAGCGCCCGGAGGGCGCCGGTCTGAGCCGCGGCAAGCCAGCAGCAAGCCTATGCCGCGTTTTCGCCGTTCGGGAGCCGTTTTGACCATTCTAACCCAATCTTTCACATCCTAGGGCCTTGTTCTTGATTATGTAACCTTAATAAGCCATCATTATTATGCTTTAAAACCCAAAATCGTCTTTACAAGGTTACATAACCCGGTTTACAGTTTTCATTCCCGATTAACCATTTTCGGTTCTTTGAGCTGTTCATCCGATTCCTCTCATACCTTTTTACCATGATACACCCATATTAACTTAATTGCCTTCTAATTATTATTTCCTTAACTCGGAACCTCACATATACTATTAAAGTATGCATAGCAATGAGTAATATTTGTGAGATTCCAATGACGGATATATTTAATTACTATGTAAATAATTGGCTTGAATATGACCCACCACACAGTCACTGAAATCTAAAATTAAATTTTTGTGTTTGTCAATGCAACTTCATTTCTTGATTTTTACTATTTTGAAAGGTCAAATTTGAGAACCAGTAACTTACTAATAATATATGCATTGCTTCGAATAAAAGAAATAATTGTAAAGATAAAAATATATCAGTTTAAAATATAAACAAAAGAGCTAAATATTACTCGTCAGCATTGTCAAGGATAAAATGGTAGCTTCCTGTATTTGCGAAAGCAATTTTGATGCTCAATTATCGACACATTGAAAATCGAAACCACGTTTCATCAATGAAGAATCATATTATGCATGTCGTAGTATGAAATGACAAATTAGTCAGTATATAGTATGAAAAATCAACAACATTATAGATTATTAAGTTTATAATTATCTTTATCTCCATTTAGCTACAAAATAAGTTTTAGCATTTAATTTGTATAATTTACTAACATCTCCTTAAGATCATCTATCCATTCATAAGTGATGCATCCCGGATCCAAATCTTTGATGAATTCGGGTTGGAATGGGTCTTGGGTTTGTGCTGATGTGGATCCGATCTCTGTGTTGCTTGGCTTGGGTCATGCACACCACAGCCAAAGGCGAGAAGCCAGAGGAAAACAGAGAGACTCACTCTCTAATTTATCATCTGACGGTCAAGTTAGTTATTTTTTTGAAATGAAGATTATAAAAAATAGAATTTATTGGGAATGGTGTCGAGAAAGAACTTTATATGTTTGACTCAGAGGGGGCGCTCGGCATGGAGCGACTTTTGGTGGTGTGCTGTGTGGTGCAGCTTTTTTGGCCACTGGGTTTGCAGAGAGTGAATAGTGGGAAAGAGAATTGTGCCTGAGTCCTTCGAAGGTGGGATTACTTGTGTCGATTTGAGCAATGAAGTGAGCGTGCCTTTAGAATGTATCTCCAGGGGTTTTTTTTAGCCACTCGATTTCGCCACCTTCATTAGGCAGCAAGGTTGACTGCCAGCTGCCTGGAGAGGTTTCCTTCCATTCGGAGAGAAGGCACTGGCATTATTTAGGGTAGCAATGATCAGAAGGAAGGATTCCTTCCTTCTTCGCAGAGATGCCACATACGGCGAATATTGGTTATGCACTGAGTTGGGGACTTTTATTCTACAGGAGATCATAATCTTGGGGGATATTTTGTATTGTGACCAGTTAAGGCAGACAATCTCTTGTGCACGGGAACGGGGTCATGGTCTGTATTCGATTTGGGTGGCATCTGTCTCTTTGAATGTTGTCTCCGGTCAATTGCGGCATTAACTGTCCGTTGGGCCTGTGGGTCACACTTTTCTGGAGCTGATCACATTTTTTGGGTAGGTCTATTCCAATTGTCCTTATCAATAGCCCCCCATGCCAAGAGTTCAAATTTTCGGTCTTCAGCATGTTCATGATGGGACGTAACATGCCGTGTTGTCTTTTTAGGCATTCCTTGGATTTCCCCTCTATGGCGTGACTCCTCTCTCTTCTTCTTCTTTTGTTTTTTTTCGGCTCGGCGGGTGGCTGGACCACCATAATGGCCGGAACCCGAAGTGGAAGTGGTTTGGTAAAGGAAGGCAGCGTGGATAGTTGATCCGTTTCGTAGGATAACGACTACTATCCAGAGTGCAGGGCGGAGCCAAAGTGGTAGTTGATCAACTTTGTTGACCAAACGATGGAAATCCGAAGTGCATGGTGGAGCCAGAGTAGAAGTTGATCGGATTCATAGACCAAACGGCGGAAATCCAGAGTGCATGGTAGAGCCAAAACAGGAGTTAACCGGCTTCATAGACCACATGGCCGAAATCCAAAGTGCATGGTAGAGCCGGTGTGGTAGTTGACTGGCTTCGTTGACCAAATGGCTGAAATCCAGAATGTGTGGCGGAGCTAGAGCAGTAGTTACCGGTTTTGTTGACCAAACGGTTCAAATCAAAAATGTGTGGCGGAGCCGAAGCGGTAGTTGACCGATTTTGACCAATGCGGCTAGGAGGTCAAATCGGAAGGTTTTACTACATCGCCTTACTCTGCTGCCAGCTGAGCACCTACGAAATTGTGCTTAGAGGCCTAGGAAATTAAGCGTCTCTAATGTCAACCCGTCGTTTTCTGCCACATTCTGTCATTGAAAAAATTGCCGTATCTCCACCTTAAATGAGAATGGCGATTTGGCATGATGGCACATCCCTTGGTTTCAACACGTGGTAGGTATCATTAGCACACATTTTTTAGGCGCCCTTTTGAATTCCTACGGCGACTATCATTATAAAAGGAGAGGCTTCATTTGAAAGTGCTTAGTCCCTGCTCCTCCTCTGCAACTTAAATTTCCATGAATTCCATGGCGCCTAGAGTAGATGCGACCAGCTCTGTTCTTGACTCCGGCGACATCAAGGCTTTGTATGTCCAGTATGATATCCCGACGTCCATCTTGTATGAGGTGCCAGGAAAGCATGATAGGGATTAGCGCCTTCAAAGAGATTCATCACCATCTATGAGACCCACCTGCATAGCGGGTTTCGTCTCCCCATTCCTGGGGAGCTTTTTGACATTTTCAAGGCCCTCGGAGTACTTGTGGCAAGGTTTCATCCGAATGTTACTCGGTACTTGTGCTCCTTGGGCATATTTCTTCGTCATCGCGGGAGGTCCCTTACAGCAATGGCGGTAAAGGTTATCTTCCTTTTTCAATAGAGTAGGAATTGGATTTCATTGTCCCCTTGCAAGTTACCCATTAGCAAGGTCATTCTTGATTCCGTCAAGAACTGAAAGGACAAATTTTTCTTTGTGAAGGTTTCTCAAGGCTAGCCTATTTCTCGGGTTTGGGGCAACGTGTCAGTTGTCTTCTCTAGCAAGCCTTCATGCAAGGAGGTCAAGTCCGTAGCATTGCTAACGGCGTTGATCCGAGCCCACCCTGAGGAGTTTTAGAGGGACCATATTTTGTCCGCCGAGGCCCTCGCGCCTGCCCGTGTGGGCCCACCTTCTTTGATCAAGGTCATCAAGGTTGTTGCTCCCCTGCCTACACAGCCAATGTGGAAAGCTGAGACATTGGTAATCAGCGATCCTTCTAACAGTCTATCTCAACAGTGATTTGAGTAGTCTGTGTGTTCCTTGTCATCTTTCGGCCGTGTGCCTTCCGATGGTGGAGTGGATGAGGAGTATTGGCAAGCCGTCTTGGGTGCCAACCCTCGAAGTCTGCCCTAATGTTGCCATCCCTAAGGGTGACGTCGTGGTGCCATCAAGAAGTGCTCCCTGCTCTTCCTTCTGATGCACAGGAAGGTATCGGAGACGATCTTCCAGCCGATGCCCAAAAGGAGGAAGCCCATCCGAGGCTAGAGCCGGCTTGCCATCCTTTGGCGTCTGTTGCATTAGATTCTGGGACAAGCCAACCGACAGGGGCCAGGGAGGCCGCCGGTGTTGAAGCTGCAGCGATTGAGGTCCCTCTGCTGGCTATGCAGTCGAGAGTCCCTGTGATTGTGGAGTCGTATGCCCGGGTACATCGTGTCGAATTTTCATGCTTTATTGGGAACTGTTGGCCTAAACTCCTTTCTCTTGTTTTGTTTGTAGGACGATGAAGTGTTGCCATTTTTGTAGAGGTGCCTTCAGCAATGTACTTCCTGAATCCAAGTGCTGGAGGAGGAGGTCCATCGTCTAACGCGGAGGAGGTCCATCATCTGACGCAGACGAGGGTCGACCGAAGAGTGGTGGAAGAGCTACAGGGCCTCCTGGATGCTGCTGCCTCCGAGATCGAGCTTTACTAGGTCCGTATCATGGATCTCGAGCTCCAACTTTCCAGAGTTTTGGGGGGTTACAGGACTCTGGGTCACCTTGCATTGATCTGAGAAGGCCTTGTCGGCGGCCGAGCAGCACCTACCGTCACTCTAGAGCGAGAATGCCAGACTCAAGGAGGAGTTGGCTTCTTGAATTGGGTTGGAGGAGTTTGGGCCAGTCCTAGCCACAAGGGTCCAAGAGGGTTTCCGGTTGTGTAGTCAGATTGTCTCCATTTTTTACCCCGGATTACGCCTTGGTGTCCTTGATCAAAGAAATAAGGAAACTTTGTGTCGGACGGAACTAGTCAACCTTGCCGGTGGGGTGGGCCTCCCGCCGCCTTGCCCTTCGGCAGTCCTCAGCCTTAGGCAGATTATATTTTGTATTTTTTATTCTTCTTTTGTGTGTGTTAGGTCTTGAATCCAGAGTTAGCTTTGCCGTTGTGAAAAAAAGAAAAAAAGACATCATGGAGGCCGGAGTGCTTTATGTTCGCTAAAAGGCCGGTGTGGCCATGCGTTTGATGATTCCGGAGTCCGGAGTGCTTTTTGTTCGCTAAAAGGCCGGAGTGGCCTTACGTTTGATGAATCCGGTGTCCGGAGTGCTTTATGTTTGCTAATGGCCGGAGTGGCCATGCGTTTGATGAATCCAGAGTCCGTTTTTTATGGACGGAGTGGCTTTGTTCTTCTATCCAGAGTTCATTTGTTCTTATATCCGGATTTCCTTTTTGTCCTCTTAAAGGCCGGAGGGGCCTTTATCGCTCAATGACTGGAGAGGCCTTGAGTGTGAACAGGCCGGTCTGCTTTTTGCTCTCTTTTCGTTGGAGGGGATTTGTTGCAGTGTCCGGAGTATTTTTTGTTCACTTACTGACCGGAGTGACCTTTCGCGATGATTGTCCGGTGCTTGCCGTTTTTGGAGTGCGATTCAAATGCTGAGCTGGTTTTGCGCTTTTAATGCTGATTTCGATATTGTAATCTTGTTTTTAATGACTTTCGTCATGGTTTAGGGGACTCCCTGATTCTATGTTTCTCTTTCCAAGTCAGCAAAACACTTGGTAAATATCATAACTAATTGTACATTTTATTTAAATTTTAATACAATTAATTACTTAACAAAAAAAAAATTTATTCTTCTTTCCTCATTTTGTATTAATCATTTGTACAGTCCAGTTCCTTAATGAGATGTAAATCTTTTCGTAAACCTGTTGATGATTTCTCCATTTATGTGCGCCCCCCCTTTTTTGATGGTTGTCGGCTAGCTGCATATGTTTGTTTTTTGTACCTGGATCCTATGTCAAGTTAGGGCCACTGTTCTTTTGGGACCGGTCGTGCCCTCGTCCTTGAACATCGTAGACTTTTTGTGCATTGTATAATGACATGACGTGACATTTGCCATTATGATGCTGCAAGCAAATTCACTTGGGTGAGGATACAAGTCACCTCTCCCCAAGGCAATGCGACCTTTCAGTTTCTACCACGACGCTGTTTTAGGCAGAGGCTTTACCTATTTAAGAGTGGCGTCTCTTGTCGCTCTGTTCTCCACTCGCTCGGGTGACTTTTCTTGCTTTGGCACGGGGGCCGTTGTCTTCCACTTCACCTGAACCCTCGACAAAAGAGGGGAGCAACAACAGATGAATGTCGGTTGAGAATGACGAAGAGGACTCTATGAATGGGGTTATCATTGAGGAAGGGCACCACTTGGGCATTCCACCACTCAAACCCCGCAAAGTCTAGGGGGCTCCTCCATGCCATGAGTCTATTGGTTTGTCTTTCCAGGTATGTCAATCTCATTGCGAAGTTATGCAGATGACTGACAGATGTGTCCCGTGGCTGACTCCTTTTTCACTCGCTAGCCTACAAGCGTGCCTCGCAGGTTGGGTGAGTCTATGTTCCTACAGGGAAACAAAGTTGCCCACATGATATGCACCCAAACTGACCGTGTAAGAAAGGAGATGGAGTGCCGAGTTAATGTCGTTGTCAGGGACACGCTGCAGAGTCAAGCGCTGGCTAACTACCTTGATCAAGCCCTGTCGGAGTCTGGTACTAGGCTTCAGGAGGTCTCTAGAGCCCATGCTCGGGCTTTGGAAAGGATCGTGGTGCTCGAAGGCGAGATGAGGACAAGACTTCACCCCGATAAGGTGGCTCCTGTCCTAGAGAAGCAGTTCCAAGCGGGGATCTATTTTAGCAGGAGGATCGTTTCCTTGGCGGATTTAAATTTCCCCATTGGCTTCTTGGACTTGAGGAATGCCGGAGCTTCCCATCGCTCGGAGTTGATTGAATTGCCGGAGCTTTTGTTTCAGATGATAGTGCCTAGATCGTAATCCTGGTTATCCTGCCTATTGTTGGAGCATGTAGCATTTTCTCATGCTTAACTCCAATTTTCTGACCATCGTTGATTGATGGTGCTATTTCCTGCAGGAAGAGGTTGTCGCATGTTTGCTATGGAAGCCCCCTAAGGTTTTTTTTGTTTGACCACGAACAGGTCGCTTGGTACGGGACCAAGGTTTAATTTGACTACTTATGAGCCGCTTGGTACGGGACCAAGGTTTAATCTGACCATGTATGGGCTGTTTGGAATGAGACCAAGGTTAAATCTAACCGCATGTGAGCCGCTTGGTAAGAGACTAAGTTTTAATCCGACCGCTTATGGGCCACTAGATAAAGGATTAAGGTTTAATCCGACCGTTTATGAGCTTCTTGATGCGGGACTAATGTTTAATCCGACCGCTTATAGGCTACTTGGTACGGGACCAAGGTTTATGTGACGAACCAAATTCTAACCAGAAATCGACAAGGTTCTGCCTGTAAAATAACCATCAAATTATATATAAATATGCACAAAACACTATACAATATACAAATCACCACAATTTATCACAAACACAGGATCCACATTGCCACAATATATTCATGGCTTTAACGTTACATCTTCGGATACAACCTTGAACAAAGTGATGCCACTAGGTACCTAAATCATCAAACCATAACCACCTACGAAATTATATATATCCATCATTTACACAGCGAAAACTACATTATCTGTTCATCGTCAATATAAGTACAAATCCATGTCAAAATATACAAAAATATTCCATACAATACAAAAATATAAAATCTTAGTCCATAAAATCTTCCTTCAAGTCTATAGCCTAGACAACAACTTATCTCTATTCCGTCTTATCGGTATAAATTCATACTCATTTGACGGTAAGAAAAACAATAAGGAGTGGGCCAAATGCTCAGTAAGGCACAATATAATTTAGGATAATAAGCAATATACTCAAAATAAATTGAAGAAGGAAAATAGGAGCATAATATAGATATATAAATATGAAGCATAATAAAATGTAATTCCAGAACTCATTTTTCTTCCACATTTTATTTCTTATTCCTTTAGGTTCTAAATCACGCAAAAATATCTTTATCTTTGTGGATTAGGGCTAGTAAGTCGTACTAGTTAACGGTGTGGCCGAATGAGGAAATGAATGTGTATACTTCCACACATTCTAAGGCACTACCCTCACAATTCAACACCTCATGGTAAGCGGTATACCTTTCACTCAGTCTACGGGGCCATAAACCTTATGCCACCATATCCCCTATGGCCCAAGGACAGTTCTCGTGCTACCGTAATAATATTTTAAGGTATGTCAGAAAATACTATCCTCTAAAATATAATTCCTGGATCAAGTTTCATGATTAGTTGTTCTTAGGAAAATTTCATATTCTTAACACTATTCTCCTCTCAGGAGAATGGTTCATCAAACTTAACATATCATGAAATTTTCTTCTTATACTTTTCATAACTTGTATAATTCTTGTGAGTTTAAGTTTTCACATGATTTAAATACATGCACAATCAATATAAAGCTTGAGAAAATTAAAAATTTTTACAACAATGAGCCAAACATAACTTTAAAGCTTCCGAACGATAAATCCCTTCATAAATAGTTCACCACATAATTTCCAGAACCCACAAATTATCGTATATAATTTATATGTAAATAAATATCAAATAATCAAAGTAAAAATGTTCACAAAGTTATGGTTTCAATTATCTAAGACCAAAACATGTATAAATATCAAATAAATCAGATAACTCCAAAGGGGGCGTGGGTTAAGGTTTCGTTGAAGCAATATACTATACAAAACTTAGAAATCGAATATGAAATCAATATATATACATGCTCAATACATGTAGATCATAAAATAAAAATACGGATGGATATCGGAATGAAAATACCCAAAGAAAATGAAACAAAAAGTGAAACAAGAGGAAGAAAAGTATATGAGTGCATTTACCTCGACTCGATCTACAATTTCTCTAACTAGCTCTAAGTCAGAATTGAATTCGTGAGCCTCAATCTCCTCCTTCTTTCTCTTCTCCTTCGCGTTCTCTCTCTCTCCTCTCACTCAGATTTTGCAGAAAATGACGCGGAAAAACCCTCACGTGTTTTTATACACAGACTGGCGCTCGAGCACAAATCAAGCGTACCTCGGGCGCCGGGCCTCCCGGCATTCCTTTTTTCTTTTGATGCTAATTTTCTGTGTACTCTTAGCCTAATCTTGATTATATTATTTTAATTACTCTTAATTACTAGATTTTAGAAATCGGTACCTTACAACTCTCTCTCACTTACAAAAATTTGTCCTCGAAATTAATGAATCCTAAAAATCTAACAGATAAACATATCTTGAAATAAATGGAGATACTTCTCCCGAACCTCATCCTCCCTCTCCCACGTCACCTCTTTACGGGAATGGTTCCTCCACAAAATAGTTACACAAGGGATGGTATTTGAGTACAAAACCTGATCCTTCAGATCTAGAATCTAAAATGGCTCCTCCGAATAACATAAATCTTTATGGATAACCAAGGGACCGTAATCGATAACGTGCGTCGGATTATTAATATACTTCCTCAATATTAAGACATGGAAAACATTATGCACATCGGTTAAACTTGACGGCAACGCCAAACAATATGCTACTTCTTCAACTCTCTCTAATATCGCAAAGGGTCCTAAGAATCACGGTTTCAATTTTCCTTTTACACCAAATCTGAAAAGTCCCCTTCCACAGTGATACCTTAAGGAAAACAAAGTTGCCAACCTCAAATCTGAGTCAGATCTTCTCCGGTTAGTATAACTCTTCCACCGACTCTGAGCCACTTTTAATTTCTCAAAAATCACCGTAATTTTCTCAAATGTCTTCCTAATCACATTAGGCCCCAAAAGTTGTCTATCTCCTATCTCCTTCCAACGGATAGGAGATCGGTACTTCCTACCACATAATGCTTCAAAATGAGCCATATTAATACTCACTTGGAAACTATTGTTGTATACAAATTTAGCTAACGCCAGGCCATCATCCCAATTCTCCTTCAACTCCATCACCAAGACTCTAAGTATGTTCTCTAATATCTGGATAGTCTGCTCAGACTGGCCATTAGTTTGAGGGTAATATACTGTATTGAATTTTAAATTCGTCCATAATTCTCAATGTAAACTCTCTCAAAATTTAGAGATGAAGCGTGGATCACGATTTTACACTATAGATGCTGGCACATCATGAATCTAACAATTTCATTGATATACAACTGCGCTAGATGATCACGAGAGTACGTTATCCGAATGGCTAAGAAATTAGCCGATTTTGTTAGCCGATTTACAATGACCCAAATTGTGTCATGATTCTTTGGGGTCCTAGGCAATCCCACAAAAAAAACCATAGAAATATTCTCCCATTTCTAGCTCGGAATGGGCAAAAGTTGCAATAAACCCATGGGCTTCCTCCACTCATCCTTCAACTGCTGACAAACGAGACATCTACCAACGAAAGTAACGATTTTCCTTCGCATATTCCTCCACCAGAACATCTTCTTTAGGTTTCGGTACATCTTATTCATTTTAGGAAGGAAGTGTACTTGATTCGATAAGCCTCCTTCATGATTTCTTCTTCCATCTCATTATCATCAAGCACACATAAATGATCCCGGAATCGTAAAACTTCATCGGCACGAACATTAAAATCCATCAGAGAATCTTAACCAAGATCCCCAATAATATCTATAAAAAATGGATCACTTGCTTGCCCTTCCTTAATACTCTAGAGGATCTTGGGCTGCATCTGTAAGAAAGATAACATTACCCTATTACCCTTGACATATTGCTGAACATTACAAAACTTCAAGTAGTCAAGTATCTTCATTTTCTTAATTTGCAATCTCGTGACAAAACTAGTCCGACGACTAAGAGTATCTTCGGCCATATTAGCTTTCCCATGCTGATAATGAATTTCATAGTTATAGTCCTTAAAGAACTCAATCCATCTCCATTGCCTCATATTCAATTCTTTTTATGAAAATAGATATTTGAGACTCTTATGATCGGAATACACCAGAAATTTTTCACCATACTGATAATGCTTCCAATTCTTTAACGCAAACACTATAGCGGCTAATTCTAGATCATGGGTTGGGTAATTCTTCTCATTAATCTTCAATTGCCGAGGCCTATAAGCAACCATCTTCCCTTTTTGCATCAAAACACATCCAAACCAACCTTAGAAGTATCACAATACACTTCAAAACCACAAGAACCGTCAGGAATAGTCAGAATCGATACTAAAGTCAACCGATCCTTTAACTCTTAAAAACTCAAAACACATTCTTCTGTCGATTCAAAACTCACCTGCTTCATCAATTCGGTAAGCAATAAAACAATACGAGAGAAATTCTCCACAAATCAATGGTAATATCCGATCATACCCAAGAAACTACGGACCTCCATCACCGTTATCAGCCGACTCCAATTGATCACAGTTTCAATCTTCTTTGGGTCTAACAAAACACAACCATTAAAAATGATGTGGCCCAAAAATACAACCTCGTTGAGCCAAAACTAGCACTTCTTCGGCTTTGCAAACAACTTATACTCCCTAAAGGTCTGGAGCATGGTGCTCAAATGTTTCTCGTGCTCAACACCACTCTTTGAATAAACCAGGATATCATCGGTGAAGGCTACAATAATTTATCCAAATAAGGCTGAAAAATCCAATTCATCAAATCCATAAATACGACCGGAGTATTCATCAATCTGAACGACATCACAAGAAATTCATAATGGCCATATCTTGTCCAAAATACCATTTTTGCCACATCTTCTTGCTTGATTAGAAGCTAATGATATCCCGATTAAAGATCAATCTTTGAGAACACACGAGTCCCTCACAATTGATCAAAAAGATCATCAATCCACGGCAACGGGTACTTATTCTTGATTGTGATTTTATCCAATTCACGATAGTTTACACATAACCACAAAGTTTCATCTTTCTTCTTCACAAATAGGATTAGAGCAACCCAAGGCGATACACTAGATCTAATAAAATCTAAATCTAACAAGTCCTACAATTGCTACTTCAATTCCTTCAACTCAGCATGAGCCATACGGTAGGGTGTCTTCGAAATAGGTGCCGATCTAGGCATGAGATCAATTCTAAACTCAATCTCCCGGTGGGGTGGTAGAGTAGACAATTTATTTGAAAATGCATCATCAAACTCGTACACCACCGGAATCTCCTTTGCTGATAATTCATGGCTCTCTCTACCACGCTGACATAAGCTAAATAAATTTCATATTTACTTCTTAACAAATGACGAACTTGTAGAGCCAAAATAAAACTAGACGACTTCACCCGCCGAGTCCCTTGAATGTGAGAGGGTTCACATTTTGAAATTGCGAAATCTGCTCTCTTATAGAAATAATCAATACTCGCATGATTCTTCAATAACCAATCCAACCCAAAATTATATCGAAATCATACATTTCCAATAAGATCAAATCAGCGGCTAAAGATAACCCATTCACCTCGACCACACACCTAGGGTATGAAACATCTGTAACAATAGAAGATCCCTTAGGCGTCGAAACAACCAAAGAATAATCAAGAATTATAGGAGGGGATGCAAAATGACGAGCAAATCGATGCGAAATAAAGAATGGGTGCATTCAGAATCAAAAAGTGTAGTAGCAGATATACCACAAATGGAAAGAATACCTTCCACTACAGTATTGGATGCCTTTGCTTCACTTGCAGTCACTGAAAACGCATTTCCTTGAACAGTAGGTTTAGATTCGAGTGCCTTCTTCGGATGAGGGCACTCCTTAATTTTGTGCCCTGATTGTTCACAATTAAAGCATACGCCTAACAACTTGTACTAAGGTTTGTCTCCATGCAATCTCCCACAGTGGTGGCATGGATTAATTAAAGCTTGTGAGGACGGTGTGGTTTGACTGCCCTTCTTCTTCGAATTGGACTGCCTCACCTTCTTAGGCGGTCTCCCGTAACTCGCATTAGAACTAGCACCAATACTACTTCTACCCGACATCCTCTTCTTAAAAGGATTCCTCATTCTCAAGCTCTTTCTTATGGATTAGAGCACGATCCAATACATCAGTATAAGTCGTCAACTTAAAAGTTGCCAACTATTTGCAGATATCATCTCTTATGCCTTAGAGGAATTTCTTTGCTTTTCTTTCTTCATCATCCACCATATAGGACGCATACTGAGACAGTTCAGTGAATTTCACATCGTACTCAGCCACTGACCAATTATCTTGCCCTAAGTGAATGAACTCTTCCTCCTTCTACTCACAAAGGCTGGATGAAAAATACTTTTCTATAGAAGCTTTTTTAAATATGGGTTAGGTAATCTCATTCTCCGGCACACCAAAAACCTTCTTCTTCATATCCCACCAATGATGTGCTTGACCTTCCATACAATAAGAAGCAAATGACACCCTATCCTCCCCAGGACAACGGATCATTACAAATACCTTCTCCAATCTCTGAAACCACATGTTAGCTTTAATTGGGTCTGGTTCACCCATAAATTTAGGAACTCTCTTTTGGTCAAACCGGTCATAACTAGATGGTCCAGGGTTGACAGGAGCTTGTATCGTAGTTGGAACATGGGAGCAAGATTTCTCTGCCCCATATTCTCAATGATATCGGCCATTCTTTTTTGATATCGGCTATTCTAGCCATTAAATTTAGATACTCTACTTCTCTATCATACGGCTAACCGCCTCCACACATCAACCTCCAACTAAGTGGCATTGTCAGCTACGGATAACTTTTTTGAAACAAGAACGGTACAGGTTTGTTCGCGTGTCAGACACGAACTAGGACATAACAATCTACACAATTAAACACAACTAACGGTCTAAATAAGGCAAATTAAGATAACTAGAACTATCCGATCTAGTCAAACCATCCTTTGGCTACATCTACTTATTCAGTTTAGCCTATCCTATCCTAAATTTTCATATAAATTTCAAAACAAGCCTAAGGCATCTCCTTCTCTAATACCAACTATGATGAACCAAATTCTATTAGAAAAATGGCAAAGTTTTACCTATAAAATAGCCGTCAAACTATACATAAACTTGTATAAAATACTATACAATGTACAAATCTCCACAATTCATCACAAATACAAGATTCACATTGACACAATATATTTGTGGCTCTAACGTTACATCTCTGGATATAATATCGGACAAAGAGATGCCACTAGGTACCTGATTCATCAAACCATAACCACCCGCAGAAGCATATGCATTCATCATTTATACAGTGAAAACTACACTATCTATCCATCGTTAAAATACAAGTACAAATCCATCTCAAAATATACAAAAGTATTCTACACAATATAAAAATACAAAATCTAAGTCCATAAAATCTTCCTTCAAGTCCACAGTCTAGATAACAGCTTATCTCTACTCTGTCTCCTCGGGTATAAGCTTGTACTCATTTGAAGGCATAAAAAACAGTAAGGAGTGAGCCAAATATCCTGCAAGACACAATATAATCAATGATAATAAGCAATATACTCAAAATAAATTAAGGAAAATATGAGCATAATATAGATACGTAAACATAAAGTATAATCAAATGTAATTCCGAAACCTGTTTTTCTTCCACATTTTATTTCTTATTCATTTAAATTCCAAATCATGCAGAAATATCTTTATCTTTACGGATCAGGGTCAGTAGGCCTTATCAACTAATGGTGCAATCAAATAAGGAAAGGAATATGTATATTTTCACAAATTCTAAGGCCTTACCCACGCAATTCAACACCCTGTGACGAGCGGTATACCTTTCATCCGGTATACAGGACCATAAAGCTTATGCCACCATATCCCTCGTAGTCTAAGGGTAGTCATCGTGCTACTACAGTAATATCCTAAGACATGCCAACGAATATTATCCTCTGAAATATAATTTCTTAGTCCAGTTTTATGATTATTTGTTCTTAGGGGAACTTCATACTCATTCTTAAGTCTTTGTTCTCACCCCGGGAGAACGCTTTATCAAACTTAACATATTATGGAATTCCTTTCTTATACTTTTCATAACTTGTATAATTCTTGTGAGCTTAATTTTTCACATGATTTAAATACATGCACAATCAATATGAAGTTTGAGAAAATTAAAAATTCTTACCATAATAAGCCAAACATAACTTTAAGACTTCTGGAGAATAAATCTCTTCATAAAGGGTTCAAAACATAATTTTTGAAACTCACAAATTATCATATGCAATTTATATGTAAATAAATATCAAATAATTAAAGTAAAAACATTCATAAAGCTAGGGTTTCAATTATATAAAGCCAAAATATGTATAAATTTCAAATAAATAGGATAAATACAAAGGGAGCACGGGTTTGGGTTTCGTTGAAGGAATATACCACAGAAAACTTAGAAATCAAATATAAAATCAATATATATGCATATTTAAGATATGGGTATCATAAAATATTTGTATGGACAGGTATCAGAATGAAAATATTTGAAGGGAACGGAACAAAAAGTGAAACAAGAGGAAGAAAAGTATATGAGTACAACCGTCTCGACCCGATCTACTTCTCTAACTAGCTCTAAGTCGAAATCGAATTCGAGATCCCTGATCTCCTCCTTTATCTTCTCCTTTGCGTTCTCTCTCTCTCCTCTCTCTCAAATTTCATAGAAAATGATACGAAAAAAACCCTCACATGTTTTTATACACAAACTAGTGCGTGCCTAGGGCGCCAGTCGAGCGTGCCTCGGGCGCCACTCAGGTGCTGGGCCTCCCAACATCCCTTTTTGCTTCCGATGCTAATTGTTTGCATACTCTTAACCTAATCTTGACTAAATTATCTCAATTACTCCTAATTACTATATTTTGAAAACCAATACCTTACAGTTTACTTACAGGTGAACGAAAACTTACCCAAATTAGGAGCAATCGGGACATCTAAATTCATGCAATTTCACGGAAGAATTCATATGGAAATGAAAAATAGAGATAACAAAAACATGCGAATGAATGAATCATTTTGTTAAATGTGATACAATATTACAAGTACTTTTTAGCACACGCGTGACCTTCCTCGGCCTGGTGAGAACCTTACTGTTAGTATTTCTTCAGATGGACAGCGTTCCATGTCCTTGGAACTAGTTTGTCGTTCTAAGCTCGAAACTTTTATGCTCTGTACTATAGAATGGTAGAGACGATGAACGAGCCTTCCCAATATTGGGAGAGTTTGTTCCTATTGGCTGTCTTACCGGTGGCCTCTATACTCCGTAAGACCAATTCTCCCACCTCGAACTGTCAGATCTTTAATTTTTTATTGTAATATCGGGCGATCTGCTATTGATAGGTAGCTGTTCATATCCTTACGACGTCACGCGCCTCTTTTAGCAAGTCCAAGTGTTCTCTAAGTCGGTTGGAGTTGTCGAGCGGGTTAAAGGCCTCGACCCACAGGTTAGGGAGCCCGATCACAACTGGGATGACAGCCTTAATTCTGTAGCACAGACTAAAAGGTTTTTTACACGTCAGTTCTTTGGTGTTGTCCAGTACGACCATTGCCTGGAGGAGAGCTCGTCAACCCAGGAGGCCCCCTACATCCTCTAATTTGGTCTTTAGTCCATGCAGTAAGGTTCAACTGGTAACCTCCACCTGCCCGTTCGCCTGCGGATATACTATAGTGGTGTGGACCAACCTGATGCCCATATTGGTGCAATACTTAGTGAAGCACTTTTCAGTAAATTGGGTTTCATTGTTAGTCACAATAACCTCAGGGATTCCAAATCTACAAACTATACTCTGTCGAATGAATTTTATGGCATTCTGCTTGGTTATTTGAGCTAGTGGGGTGGCCTCGACCCATTTTATGAACTAGTCGATACCTATCATGATAAACTTCATTTATTTAGACGCAATGGAAAACAGGCCGAGAATGTTGAGCCCCCATTGTGAGAATGGCCAGGGTGCATGAAGGGTCCTCCACTTCATAGGCGGCTGATGGTGTAGGTTGTCGTGGACTTGGCAATTCTTACACTTTTTCATGAACTCCACGGCATCCCCTTTCACGGTTGATCAGTAGTACCCCTAGTGAACACCTTGAAAACTAGGTTCTTACCACCAATGTGTGACCCACAGATACCAAGGTGGACCTCGCTCAATGCGTAGTCATCTTCCTTCGATGTGAGGCACCGTAAGTAAGGGGTTGAGTACCCACGACGGTAAAGCTCTTCGTCCACAATGGTATACTAGCCGGCCATCTTCTTTATGCGCTTGGCCACGTCCGGATCTTCAGGTAGGTTTCCAACCACGATATACCTCTAGTAAGGCTATATTTAGTTTTCGCCATCGAAGACTTGTATCGTTTCTTGCTCTTCGATGCTAGGAGAGGTCAGGATTGCTCGCATGTCCCCGAAGTACTGCTTCGGAATCTCCATGGCCACTGCCATTGCAAGCTGGTTGGCCTTCCAGTTTTCTACCCTTGGAATGTGAATCATGTCGAGCTTGTCAAACTTTTTAACCATGCTCTTTCCTTAATTAGGTATTTTGTGAGTAGCTGGTTCAACGCTTTAAAGCTTCCACGGACATGGTTGACGATCAATTCTGAGTCACTATATATGGTCATGTGCCTTGTCAAGCACTCCTTAGTAAGCCGTAATCTTGTGAAAAGGGCTTCATACTCAGCCACGTTATTGATAACTAGGAACCCTAGCTTCAAGGAGTATCTTATTTCAAATCCGTTAGGGGTCCTCAGGATTACTTTGGCCCCACTTCTCGAGGTTATTGATGAGCCATCCTTGTAAAGAGCCTAATCTGGCATTTCATTCTTATGGTTGGCATCACGGGCGTCATATGTATTTGGAATTGGGGTTGTTGTCTTGATGATGAAGTCGGCTAGTGCCTGCCCTTTGACGGCTAGTCTCGAGCTCACTCAATTCGATGGCCCACTTAATTAGTCACCTTGACACGTCAAGGTTTTGCAGGGTACCTTTCAATGGCTGGTCGGTTAGGATAACCATCCAGTGAGCTTGGAAGTAGGGTTGTAGCTTCCTAGTAGAAAAGACAAGTGCCAATGCGATCTTCTCGATGTGAGGGTATCGAGTCTTGGCATCGGCCAACAATTTACTGACGTAGTAAACTAGCTGCTACGCGTTGGACTCCTAACGAACCAAGACGGAGCTCAGCGTTACCTTTGAAACTGCTAAGTATAGGTACAGCTCCTTGCCCTCTCTCGGTGACGTTAGGTGAAGGGGCTTGGTCAAGTACTCCTTCAGTTCATCGAAGGTGGTTTGACAATCGGTTGTCCATTAGAATCCGTTTGCCTTTGTCCCCTCAAAGCCTTAAAGAAAGGAAGGTACTTGTCTTCGGACTTAGCCATGAACCGGAAGAGCGCTGCAAGTCTCCCTGTTAGCTTTTGGACATCCTTCACATTTTGCGGCGGGGTTATGTCCATGATGGTCTTTATTTTCTCTAGGTTCACCTTGATCCCCCACTGAGAGAGATGAAGTCCAAGAACTTTTCGGATGATACTTTAAAGACACACTTAGAGGGGTTCAACTTCATTTGGTGTGCACGGAGTACTTCGAAGGCTTCAGCGTGGATGTGAATATGATCATCGGTGGTCTTATTTTTGACGAGCATGTCGTCTACATACACCTTTATATTTCGGTCAATTTACTTTTTGAACATTTTATTTACGAGCCTTTGGTAGGTGGTACCTACATTCTTTAGATCGAAAGGTATAACTGTGAGGTTCCGGATTTGTGAACCCGATAATTAAGAGGTGATTAGTATGTTAATGATCAATACTAATCCTATGGGATGATTAAGGTTTGGTATCGGAAGAAAAATCAAGAAATTATTCGGGTCCGGGCTGCTGAAGCCCTGCCAGCAGGCTTGCGCCTGCTGGGCGCTCGAGCCGAGGCTCGAGCGGAGAAAGTAGAACCGACCCGTGGGCTGGCCGCTTGCCAGCCGCTCGAGGGGCGCTCGAGCGGTGGCCGCCCGTGGCCTGGCCGCTCGCCGGCCGCTCGAGCGGCAGGCGCATTATAAAAGTCACGCCGCGACTTCTCCTCGTCATTTTTCACACGGGACCGAGGGTTTGAGGAGAGAGGAGGCGCCGATTTTAGAGAGAGAAGGAAGGAGATCGAGCCCGAGAGTCCGATTCTGCCCGAAAGCCAGGTATA
>JAODPA010106126.1:0-20348 GCA_025585075.1 Nepenthes mirabilis
TAGGTAATTTTCATCTTGTAATATTGTATTTTTTAGGGTAATATATTTTGTGTTTTAGGAAATATTGTTATTACCTATTTTCGTCCCTACTCCGTCGTGCAGCGTGTGAAAATTGTAATAAAAAGCTTTCCTCAAAGCATTAACGAAATGGCATATTTTCTGCCATTTTTGATCTCCGTTTTTGCTTTTTGTCCTCGCCTTCTTTTAGTTTCGGCTTCCTCAAAGCTTTTTACGTTTTCTTACATGGTATCAGAGAGATGAAATCACACCCTCATCCTTCAGATGATATGTCAAACACTGACCATCCTACTTCCGATTGCAACCCAACTCTCTTGCAGTTTCAAAATCTTTCAAATCCCAC
The DNA here is from genome assembly GCA_025585075.1 of Nepenthes mirabilis. Lineage (NCBI taxonomy): Eukaryota > Viridiplantae > Streptophyta > Magnoliopsida > Caryophyllales > Nepenthaceae > Nepenthes > Nepenthes mirabilis. Next base: position 362 of record JAODPA010106126.1, read on the forward strand.
AAATCCGTTTCGTCTGGAGCCCGGTGATAGTCCTGTAGTTACTCTGGTCGCCGATTTGCTCACCATCGACAACTATTCTACTTGGTCCAGAACCATACGTCGAACTTTGAGGGCTAAAAATAAACTTCACTTCATCGATGGCACTGTTCCGAAACCCATCGATTCCAACGATCCCCTTTTTGAACCCTGGGGACGATACAATGATATGGTTGTATCTTGGATACAAAACTCTATCAGCCCATCCATTAAGTCTAGTGTTGTTTTTGTTGATAACACCTTCGAAATCTGGAAGGAGTTGCGGGATCGTTTTACCCAGCAAAATGGGCCTCGTATTTTTCAACTCAAAAAATCATTGGCTAGTCTCTTGTAAGAGCAAGATCTGGTAAGTTTATACTATGGTAAACTAAAAATGATCTGGGATGAGTTTCTCATATATGACCCCATCCCAGATTGTGCATGTGGTAAATTAAAAGTGCTCGTCGAGCGCTATCAGAGGGATTGTGTTATTCAGTTTTTAATCGGTTTAAATGATTCTTATACTAACGTTCGGGACCAGATTATGTTGATGGATCCCCTTCCATCCATCAATAGAGTCTTGTCCATTATTCAACAACAAAAAAAATATCATCAGATGTTGTCCTCTGTTCACACCGAACCAATGGTTTTACGGGTTATCAGTAACCCTAAGAAATTTGTAAAACATAACTCTATGCAAAAGAAAGACAAGTATTTTTGTGTTCACTGTCGTGTCTCAGGACACACTATTCAACAATGCTTTAAGGCTAGGAATGCAGAAATATCTGTTTGTACTCATTGTAATAAAATTGGTCATATCGTTGATAAGTGTTATCAACTTCATGGTTTCCCTCTCAATCCAAAACTTCATGGTAAGTTTGGAACAAATGCTTTTTCGGCCAACCATTACAGTTTTAACACCATTTCTGATCACGAGAGCAATGAGGATGACAAAGTAGCCTTGACCAAAGCTCAGTTCAGGCAACTCATGCATCTGCTGCAGTCTAAATATCATGCTGTCTCTGCCCAAACAGCTAAAGAAATTACTTCCCCTTTTGATCCCATTGGTGATCAGTCCAAAACGGGTAATATGACTGGTATTGATTTTTACTCTGTCCCTTCTGCTTGCAATAAAAACTGCATTTGGATATTGGACACCGGGGCCACAGATCACATGATTGCGACCCCACTCTGTATTTTCATAAACGGCTTACAATTTCTAGCTCTGTGAAACTGCCTAATGGAAGTACAGTGCCTGTGTCTTACGTTGGTGATGTTAAACTGACTACCAGGATTACACTTACCAATGTTTTATGAGTTCCCTCCTTCAAATTTAATTTGCTTTCTATGAAAGCTCTTACTACTTCTATTCGTTGCTGCACATTTTTTTCTCTAATCTTTGCTTGATTCAGGACCTTGCCTCCTTGATCACGATTGGGATGGGTGAAGAGAAAAATGATTTATACTATCTGCTGAATAATGATGTTCATCCAAATACCTTGGCTAGCCTTCTCTCCAAATTTTTGAAACACATTGCGAAGGCCTCTGCTAATTTTGTTTCATTACCGATTAACTTATGGTATTACAGATTAGGTCACGTGTCTCATTCTAGAATTCAATTGATATATGATCCTATTGTAAAAGAAGCATTACATTCTTTTAATGACACTCCATGTTCCATTTGTCATATGGCAAAGCAACGTCGCCTTTCCTTTACTCCCAACATCCATAAGTCACACACATTATTTGCTATGGTGCATTGTGACTTAGGGGACCCTTTTCAAAAGAATCTTATGATGGATATAAGTATTTCTTGACTATCGTTGATGACTTTTTAAGAAGTACTATGATTTATCTTCTGAGACAAAAATCTGACACAAAAATATGCTTAGAGGCTTTTTACAATCTTATTGCAATACAATTTAATATCAACATTAAAATTATTCGCACTGATAACAAGTCCAAATTCAGCTTGGGAGATTTCTACAGTAAAAGAGATATTATCCACCAACGCAGTTGTGTGAAAACACCACAGTAAAATAGTATTGTTGAGCGCAAACACCAATATTTATTAAATATAGCTAGAGCCATTAGATTTCAATCATGCATTCCACTAAAATATTGGAGTGATTGCATTCTGACTGCCGCCTATATTATAAATAGAATTCCCACTCCCGTGCTAGAAAATGAGACCCCATATGAAATTTTATTTGGAGTCAAACCAAGTTATGATCACTTATGTATCTTTGGTTGTTTGTATTTTGCTTCCACACTTTCTCGTGAGCGAAAAAAATTTGACTCCAGAAGTAGAACTTATATATTTTTAGGCTATCCTTTTGGTGTTAAAGATTACAAGCTACTTGACTTACATAGCCACATCATATTTCACTCTAGGAATGTCACCTTTCATGAAAATATTTTTCCTTTTCAACAAAGTGATGCTAAAACTGCCCCTAAAGTAGACTTTAATGAACTACTCCTGCAATAATAAGATCTGATCGTTTATTTCAACAGCTCCCTACCATCCCTGAATTCGTTGTGAATCCAGGCACTATAGATGACAATCAACCAACTGCTGAACTTCACAATAATGAAGAACAACCTGACTTAACCCCTGTCCATGGACCATTGGAAACAACTCTAGAAGTTTTAGATTGCCATCCGCAACCCAGTGTTCCCACTGATTCTGTCACAAACTTACCATCTCCTATGAAAGATAAAACTCCTCTTCGCAGAACCACTAAAGCTAGAAAAGCTCCTCAATACCTCAAAGATTTTCACTGTAATCACGCATTCTAAACTACATCCACCCAAGCACCAGCGTAAAGCATCTCTTGTAAGCCTTATCCCCTTGAAAATTATATATTATATCACAAATTATTTCCGACCTACAGTTATTTTTCGTCATTTGTCTCATCATAAATTGAACCACAAACCTATGCTCAAGCTATATCTGATCCTAATTGGCGCAAAGCTATAAAAGAAGAGTTAAATGCCCTAGAATCCAATAACACATGGATTGTTATTGATCTCCCCCCAGGAAAGAAAGTTATCGGATGTCAATACATTTTCAAATTAAAACTCAATAGTGATGAGAGTATTGAAAGATATAAATGTCGGTTAGTAGCAAAAGGCTACACACGACAGGAAGGAGTGGACTACCATAAACCTTTTCTCTAGTTGCTAAACTTAGCACTGTGCGATGGCTCTTAGCTATAACTGCCATAAAAGGATGGTACTTATACCACTTTGATGTTAACAATGTCTTTCTAAATAGAACCTTAAATGAAAAAATATATATGAAACCACCTCCTGGTTACATCACGGAACATCCTAACTGAGTATGCAAATTGTCGAAAAGTATCTATGGCCTTAAACAAGCTTCTCGACAGTGGTATTCAAAACTGTCCAGTTCTCTAATCACATTTGGTTTCGTTCAATCCACGGCAGATTATAGTTTGTTCACTAAATGAGATAATCAATCTTTTACAATCATCCTTGTATATGTTGATGACATCATTGTTGTTAGTAATTGTTTGAATACGATAACTTCTATTAAATCCTTTCTAAATCGGATTTTTAAAATAAAGGATTTGGGTGTTTTACGGTACTTCCTTGACATTGAAGTTGCCCGATCACCAAAGGGTGTACACATTTGTCAATGAAAGTACACTTTTGGCATTTTGGCAGACTTGGCACCATTGGTTCTAAACCTCAGAAACTACCCATGGACCAAAATTTAAAATTACGTAAGCAAACCGGAGTCGCTCTTGAAGACCCTAGTGTGTATAGAAGGCTCATTGGTCGCCTTCTTTACCTCACTATCACTGGCAAGATATTGCCTATGCGGTATAAATTTTTAGTCAATTTATGAACCAACCCACCTCGAGTCATTTGAACGCTGCACACTAAGTATTGCGATATTTAAAACTGAACCCTAGACAAGGCATACTACTTTCTTCAGTGTCTAACATTCAACTTAGAGTCTTTTGTGATGCAGATTGGACTTTCCATCTAGACACACGTCGATCCATCACTGGTTATTGTGTCTTTCTTGGCAACTCTCTTATTTCTTGAAAATGCAAGAAACAATCCATTATCTCTCACTCATCCGCTGAAGCCAAATATTGATCCATGGCTACAATTTATTGTGAACTATCTTGGCTTCGTTATATTTTGACTGATTTATAGGTTTTACATCCCCAAGCAGCACTTTTATATTGTGACAATCAAGCAGCTCTTCACATCGCAGCCAATCCAGTCTTCCATGAACGCACCAAACATTTCGAGCTGGTCTGTCATCTCATTCGTGACAAAATTCAAGAAAGAAGCTTTCGCACCCATTATATCACTACTCACAATCAGCTCGCGGATATATTCACCAAGCCTTTACCCTCACATCATTTGAACTTCCATTTGTCCAAGATGGGCATCATTAACATATACGCTCCATCTTGCGAGGGCCTATTAGAAAATACGTGATATTATATTTATGTCCACCTTGTAAATTTTAGGTAGTTTTTATTTGGCATCTTGTATTTTAGTATTTTAGGTTATTTTTGTAGTATTATATTTTAGGTAGTTTCCACCTTGTAATATTGTATTTTTTAGGGTAGTATATTTTGTGTTTTAGAAAATATTGTTATTATATATTTTTGTCCCTCCTCCCTCGTGTAGTGTGTGAAAATTGTAATCAAAAGCTCTCCACAAAGCATTAATGAAACGACAGATTTTCTGCCATTTTCGATCTCCGTTTTTGCTTTTCGTCCTCGCCTTCCTTTAGCTTCGACTTCCTCAAAACTTCTTACGTTTTTTTACAGTAATCCCCGGTTCTGATTTGGAGGAGTATTATACTACTATGATGGTCTTACCATTTTAGCCTTTTGTTTTATAAGAATTAAAATTAAAAGTTAATGAAATTGATACGTATCTATAATCTAAATTACGATTCAAATGAATTCGGATTGAACTATCGAATTTTTTATTCGGATTCTTCATATAATAACAGTAAATAAGAGTTTAAAATATACGAGACCCAATTCCTAAAATATCCTCCAACATTTAAAACAACAAACTATTCAAAAATCTTAAATATGAGAGATATTGCGAGAAAGAGAGATAAATGGAGGATTTGGTTCAGTGTCATACGAAAGAACAGATTTGTTAAAAGACTTTGCTTTGTACTTGCATTTCGATTTCTCCCCTTTTTTTAGAAAAAGTGGGTGTATTTATACGTAGTCGCCAAATGATACTGGTTTCCTAAATAGGAATAATTGATTATGATCTAAATAGTTAGATTAATTTGAAATTGATTAGTTTAATTGCCTTTTTATACATTCTGACTGTAGAATTTTCTAAAGCAGTGTAGCCAATGATAATGATGAGTAGCGGTTGACGTTAGTCAAGAAATCCTTACTTCAACTTATTACAGAGTATATAAACTGTTTGCTTGGTTTAATTGTTTAGTTAGATTAATTGCCTATTTGATTAAATGCTCAGTTAGGTTAACCGTTCGATTAGGCATTCAGGTATTCAATTTTTTGAGCATATGACCCAATTTGTTCATCAATTATTTGGTTACTCAACTTATTAATTATCTGTCTAATTTAGATTAAAATTGGGTTTAGGTAAAACCTTATTCTTTGTAGTTGGGTATATTAAGTGAGTTAATACTTTCTCATTTCTACACTTACTATTATTGGATTTGTTGTGCTAATTAATTATTTAATATTTTTGATATTTTCAAAGATATTTCATCATAAATAATAATTTATTACTAATTTAATTTAAATAGTTAATTAAATTTCATAGGTCTAAGTCTTATAAGACTACTGGACCGTGGCCCTTATTTTGCAAGCAAAGGGGAGGCAAGTTCATTACATATTAGATTAGAATAGATATATTTATTAAGTTTTACTACCAACTAAGATCACCTCCCTGATTTTAGGAAGCTTTTTAACTTTTGTCTAAAATTCTAGAATGTTAAAATTAGAAGAAGTAATATTATGAAATTTACTAGAGGATTTCTCTAGCCACATCAACCCATTAGCCGCCCCAATGATGTAGCTATTGGTCAAATTGTTGGCTTAATTTTTGTGGTGAAAGTCAAATACTAAAATAGCTAAATTTAAGGTAAAATTCTAGGGGGGAAAAAAGGAATTGGTTAGAGTAGCCTTATGGATGATGGTCGTGGCCAAAATTGAGGTAAAATACATGTGGATAATGGTATTTTGAGTCACGATTTTAGAAGACAACAATGATTAAAAAGTTAGTTATTTCTAAGAATATTGACGGTAGGAAGATAAATTACTCAATTGCTTCTAATAAGGCTTAAAATGGTTACTCTTTTAGTAGGTGATTAGCTATTATTTTGATAGTTAAAATTATATTTGTTAAAGATCCTAAAATGATAATTTTAATCACGGGACTTCATATCTATAACCAAAAATTCGTGGCTAATTGTTTGAGTCAAGATTTTATGAACTAATTTTTGTTATTGGTTAGCTTACATAAGGATTTAATCAATATAAATAAGGAGTTCATCATTCATCCTTCATCTTCTAAAAATTTTAGAGAAATTGTAGGAAAACTATAGCAAACAATCAAGCTAGTCATTCCACTTTTAGTGAGCAATATTAGGATAGTTGTTGAGTAGTTAGCACAAATTTTGGGAGTCAAAAATCTTTTTAAGTAGCTAATTACAAGAGAAGGAAATATAGCTACATGAAAGAAAAGAGAGTTGCTTGGTTGTTAATAAGAATATTGGATTAAGATATTTCATAATTTGAGTGAAATAATGAGGGATATGAGAAGAGGAAGCTAACTATTAGAAATCATTATTTAAGTGAAATATGACTGAACTGGGGGAATAAAATATACGAGGAAGGTTAATCAAATATTAGTAAGTGGAAGTCCAAAATTTGCACCAACTAACTAGGTAAGTAACTATACCCTTCTTAATCAAAGAAAAGCAATAAAGTAGCTTTTAATGAGGGATGGTTTCGGTTGCCATGTGAGAAGATGGAAATAAGCCAGATTTCCCAAGTTTAAGGGGAGGGATAACCACCTAGACACAACCCTTTCTTTCTCTAAATTAAACCCTCTGAAGCCTAGCTTTTTTTAATCTTGAGGTAAAGTGAGAAGCATTCAACCTTGAGGTAAGTAATCTTGAGACCTATCATATTCTTCTTTTAATTCTCTATCCGAGTAATTTTTGATTTTCTTATTGAAATTCATATTCTACTCTCATATATGTTTGATTGAAATTCAAGCATTCAACCTTGAAATGTTTGGCTATGATTTAAAAGGAAAATTGAGAAAATTGATTTGATTGATAAATAATATCCCAAATGTTAAAATCCGATGCCTTGTTTCGATTCTAATAGTACGATTATTGTAATCATTGGATTTAAAATTTGAAATCTAATATTAAGAATGGTTGATAAAGTATTATGACACTTTATAATTTTTTTAATATGCATGATATTAGAAGTCAAAATAGTAAGGAAGTAACATGTCAAATAATCTAGCAGTGAGATTAACTAAAGATGGTTGAAGGGTCACTTACAAGATTTCCTAATTCAAAACCTACACAAAATCGTAATAGAAGATCAAAAAATATATATATATTCTCTCGCTCTTCTTAAATAGGCTATTTGCCTAGTGGAATGAATTTCCAAGTGTATATTTCATTTGTTGCATGCTAGTTATAGTAATTATTTCTGTATTATTTTTATGATGCATGATAATTTGATATGCCAAAAAAGATATAGATTTGATATAATATATCATAATATAGTAGCCACACTTTTAGGGGTGAACTAGGATATTAAATACTTGATAATTATAATTATTAAATTATTTGGGTGGAAAACTCAGGGATTTCAATAGTTTGGTTTAGAAAAATAACTTGGGAGAAAAAAAACTTACGTTTCTAAAATAGCCGTGTCGTATGGCTAGGATTAGGAAAATTTTTAACCCATTAGCAAATCATCATTCTATATGATTGATTAAGAATGAGTAAAAAGAAATATCTTCGGGCTAGAATTGGTAGATAAAAGATTTTGTAGCCTTAAAAAAAGGTGACCATATAAAATACTTAAGTGCTCATATTATTTTCAATATTGCGAGGTGTGAAAATTGTCACAATTGCAGGCTTATGCCTGTTTAAGATGTCATGTAGTTTAACTCATATTTCTTTCTACCGCTTTGCAAAAATTGGAGACAATGAAAAAAAAAAAGAAAAGGGCTTTGATGGGAGGCTGGCACCTCCCATGCCTTCATCTTTGCGAGAGGATTCAATAGCTCCAGCGAGGAGGCTAGTATGCCCCAGCTATGACTAGGGGAGTTGGAGAGGATTAGTAGGGAGTTGATGTAAAATGGGCCTATTGGAGGTGTTGGGATAGAGTTAGTAGTCGATCAGTAAAATTAAGCGGATAGAGGTGATAGGTATACAAACACACGATACAAAAATATAAGAGAAAATTGAATGACACAATATTTTACGTGAAAAATTCTCTTCTAAATAAAAAAAAAATCACGGGATACTTAATATATAAACAATTTTACTATGTGAATATTGATTATAAAAACTCTTTGACTACACAAGCACTTGAAGAGTTGATAACAGAATAAGAGTAAAATTGGCTACTCCTTGTATTCTCTATTTATTTTTCTCTTTCTCACTTTTCTACACCTTCACGCACTCAGTATACATATGTACATATATAGTCCGGGCGACTGCCTACTCAGTAGGCAGGTTGCGTGCGCAACAAAACCTGCCATCAACTCTGAAAAACGTTATTTTGTCAGGAGCAGTAACCTACTCTGCAAGTCTGCCAATTCTAAAAATCAACTCCTTTTCTAAAAAGTTATTTGCGCAGGTAACTAACTTTTTTAGTTAAAATTCCCAAGTGTTGACCAAAGTCCTCAACCTTTTTGCCTAATATCCCCGGACATCATCCTATGTCATCGGCCATCATTTGATGTCCTTGTTCAACAACTGATACTTTCAACCATCACTTAGAGTCATCATCTTTAATTAGAGTTCTCGGCCGTTATGCAAAGTCCTCGGCCTTTAATACCTCTTCGGCCAAATGTAATCACTCTGGTAATTATTCATGTTGGCCAAGTCCTACATGGGGGTGGCCAAAAAATCTGAACAAACTTTCCTTCACGACCATGGGGGAACTAAATCAGTTAATTCGGCCATACTACAACAAGTTTCGAGCTTTCCCTTAGGCAGACTTTGGTCATCATATCTGACTCATTTTCTTCAATTTAAACTTTTTTCAGTAACAGCAGTCTCATATCAATAATATCTTTCACCAAATGGTATCGAATATTAAAATATTTCGATCTTGAGTAGAATAAGGAGTTCCTATAGAGATATATAGCACTTTGGCTATCACAAAATACCATGTACTTCTCCTATTCAAACCCAAGTTTTTAGATGAACTTCTTCATCCATAACATCTCATTGCTGGCCTCAATTATAGCAATAAATTCTATCTCAATAGTTGAAAGAGCTACGCATTTCTACAACTTTGGCTGCCAATAAACAATTCCTGCAGCAAACTTGACCAGGTATCCCAAAGTAGATTTTCGGTAGTCAATATCGCTGGTCATATCAGTATTAGTGTATCGAATTAACAGTGGCTTGTCACTTCCAAAATATGGACACATCTTGGAGGTCCCCTGGAGATATATCAATATCCATTTTATAGCTAACCAATGCTGCTTTTCAGGGTTTGACAGAAATCAACTAACTATGTTGACTGCATGTGCAATATCCGACCTCATGTACACCATAGCATATATTAAGCTACTTACTGCCGAAGAGTAGGATATGCTTCTCATACCAACATTTTCAACATCCGAGGTCAGGCACTGCCAACTGCTTAGTTTGAAATGGCTCGCTAGTGGAGCGCTCACCGGTTTGGCCTTATCAATATTGAAGCTTTGGAGCACCTTCCCCACATAGTTTTCCTAGAACATCCATAATCTCTTTGTCTTACGGTCGCGAAATATTCTGATACACAAAACCTACTTCACCGGTCCCAAATCCTTCATGGCAAAGGATTTTCCAAGTTGTCGTTTTAATTCGGTGATTTGAGTAATATTTTGCCCAACGATTAGCATAGCCGACAAATCATCTTTAGAAAACCATTGAATAAAGACATAATGATCTGAAATGGTCATTCGATTGCCTTGACCTACCATAACAGATTCAAAATTCTTGTACTATTTTCTCGGGGCTTACTTTAACCCATATAGCCTTTTCTTCAGACGACACATTAAATATTCCTTCTCCTTAACTCGAAATATTTCCGGTGGCTCCATGTAGATTTCTTCCTCGAGATCACCGTGGAGAAAAGCCGTCAGCACATCTAATTGCTCCACCTCTAAATCAAGGACGGCCGTAAATCCGAGCACCACTTGAATAAAAGACATCTTCACAACAAAACGAAAATCTTATCAAAGTCGACGCTCTTTTGTTGGTTAAATCATTTCACACCAGCTATGCCTTGTACCTCGGTTTTGAGGTGTTCTCGCCAATCTTTAAACGGAAGACCCACTTATTCTTCAGGGCTCTTTTCCCCTTTGGTAGTTCAGCCAGTTCGAATGTATCATTCTTATGCAATGAACCCATCTCATTATATGTGGCTTCCATTTATTCTGTCTTATACTCGTCCTTTATTACCTCTTCAAAATTTTCAGGGTCTCCTCCATTAGTGAGTAATACATACTCACTAGATGACATACGAACGTATGGTCATCCGTTCCTTGAAGATCATTGAATAGCAACCTCCTCAGCCTGCTAAGGAGTGACGTCATCCTCGTTTTCGTCCGACGCTGTATCTCCTCATTGTCTTCTCCAACCATACCTTGGTCGTCAACCTCTTAACAAAGAGGTGTCGATCGGACAATATCAACACTTATCTTGTCAATCCGACCGGTATTTGATACGACCTTCTTCTCATTGCCAATGTTATCAATAGTTTCATCATCTACAAATACTACGTCCCTTAATCTAACAAGTTTCTTCTCAATTGGGTAATAGAGTCTGAATCCCAACTCATCTTCCCCATAGCCTAGGAAGACAAATTGCATTGTCTTCAGCTCCAACTTTGTCATTTCATCTTTTAGAACGTGAACGAAAATCTTGCACCCAAACACCAGGAGATAATCATAAGACGCTTCTTGTTTGGACCACAACTTCTCTGGGACTTCTCCATTTAGTGGGCCGGACGGTAATCTATTGATGAAGTAGGCTGCAATTCTCAAAGCGTCTGCCTAAAATGTTCTGGGGAGCTTTGTCTCAGAGAGTACACATCTGACTCTCTCTATCAGCGTATAGTTTATTCGCTCAGCCACCTATTCAACTGTGGCGTCTTCAGCGGTATCTTCTGGTGTCGAATCCCATGAGATCGGTAATAGGCATCAAAGCTCCCAATGTACTCACTGCCATTGTCACTTCAGATGCACTTTAACGTTCTTCCAGTCTGCTATTTAATTAGGGCATAAAAATACTCAAATACTCTAAGGACTTGATCTTTGATCTTAAGTGGATACACCCACAGCTTCCTCGAGCAATCATCAATGAACAAAATAAAATATTGTGCACCTCCGAATAACTTCTTAAATGGCTCACATACGTCTGTATGTACCAAGTCAAGCAGCTCGGTCCTTTTGGTGGACAAGTCTCCTCGGAATGAGACTTGTCGCTACTTTCCCGCCATGCAGTGATGGCAAGTTTTCAGGCTGGTCTCCTTCACTCCTAAAATGAGGCCCTCATTAGCTAGGTTGCTCAACCCTTTTTCACTCATATGGTTCAACTGGCGATGCCACAAATCTAAGAACCCTTCACTGCTAGTAATATTTACTTCTCTGGCTATAGCAGAGGCTTGCAACACGTACAATTCGGACACCTTTCTTCCACGGGCAACAACTAGAGATCCTTTAGTCAGTTTACACGCCCCTTCGTTGAAGATATTGTAGAAGCTCTCATTATCCAGTCTACCTGTCAAGATAATGTTCATTTGAATATCAAGAATGTGCCAAATATCCCTCAACGGTAGTTGAGTCTTGTTGTTGGTGACAAGAAACAAATCGCCACAGCCAACGACTCTAGATGTCTCTTTGTTTCCTATCTTCAACACCCCAAAGTCACCCGAAGTATAAGATGTAAAGAGTTCCCTCCAAGACGTGACGTGGAGAGATGCATTAGTGTCCACAACCCAATCGGTCTCCTACTCAATCACATTTACCACATCATGCATATCAAAAGTCAACAGGAGATCTCCTCCGGTGACAACTGAGATCGATACCTTCTCCTCATCTCGTCCCTTCTCGGCTTTATTTTCCTTGCCTTCTCCGTTATTAATACGTTTTTACTTGTAATAGTATTTTTTGATGTGACCTTTCTTACCACAGTAGTGGCACTTAAGGTTCTCATACATTGAACGAGACTTGCTGTAATCCTTTTCTCCAGACTTTAGGCCACACCCTTTACTCATTCCCCAATACTCCATAACAATCAGGTCGAAGTGTTAAGAGGAAGAAGAGCCCTGTAATCGACGTCTCATCTGCTCATTTAACACTGCTCCTTTTGCCATTTCTAAGGTTACCATGCCATTTAGAGTAGTATTGGTTATGGTGATCCGTATCACTTCCCTGGAGTTCAGCAAAGTCATTTGGAGCCACAATCCCAACACTTCATCCTCAAATTTGATGCTCATGCCGTTTAGCCGGTCAACGCACCCTTGAAATTCATTTAGGTGGTTGGCAACAGGGATTCCCTCCTTGTACTTCACTTGCATCAATTTATTCAAGTAAAATAACTTGTTATCGGTCTTAGAAGCATAGAGAGTTTCTAATTTCTTCTACAGTGTCTTCGCATCCATCTCATTTCAGATGTGATTGTATACATTGCCATCCACAAACTGTCGAATGTAGTCGCAGAGTTGTTTATGCTCAAAGCCCCACTCTTCCTCTGATTTTGCTTTAATCTTTTGCGCCATGAACATAGGACATCTTATTCTTTCAACTATCGTAATTTGTACCGTTCAAACAGATCATCTTGTTTTTCAATTCCATCGGTTTCAACAAAATCTAATACCAGCTCAAATAACATCATTCTAATACCGCTTATTCGGCTAGAGTTACTGGTCAGTCAATGAAACTGAGAGGACAGAGGTGATAGGCACACAAACACACGACAAAGAAATCTAACAGAGAATTGAAGGACGCATAATTTTACGTGAAACATTCTCTTCTAAATAAGAGGAAAAAAAATCACAGTATACTTAGTTTACAAATAATTTTACTATGTGATTATTGTTAACAAAAAATTCTTTGGCTACACATGCCTTTGGAGAGTTGAGAATAGAGTAAGAGCAAAATATAAGAGTAAAATTGGCTACTCATTGTATTCTCTCTTTTTTTTTCTCTTTCTCACTTCTCTATATCCTCACGCACTTAGCATACATATATACATTTATAGTCCGGATGACCGCCTATTCAATAGGCAGGTTGCGTGCGCAACTAAACCTGTCACAAACTCTGCAAAACACAATTCTGTTGGGAATAGTTGACTTGCTCTGGAAATCGACTGCCAACTCTAAAAGTCAATTTCTTTTCTAAAAAGCTGTTTACGCAGATTTTGTAGGTAACCAACTTTTTCAGTTAGAGTCTCCAGGTATTAACCAAAATCCTCGGCCTTTTGTCTAGTGTCCTCGGACATCATCTCATATCCTTGGCCATCACTTAATGTCAACGGCCAACAGCTGATACTTTGAGCTATCACTTAGAGTCTTCGTCCTTTAATCAGAGTACTCGCCCGTTATGCAAAGTCCTCGACTCTTAATATCTCTTCGGCCAAGTGTAACCATTCCGACCTTTATTCATGCTAGCTAAGTCCCACACGGGAGTGACTAAAAAATCACAACAGGTGGTAGAGTTTTGAGTGTGGGTTTGTTCGGTGGGTTACATCATGCAATTAGTTTTCGGGTGGGAGCTGGGATGGCAGGTTGGTGATTGGAGTTGTCATGCAAGGCATGAGGTTGTGATACTGTAGGCCTGATGCCTTATCTAGAGTTATCTTTCTTTGATCCTCCTTTCTTCTTTAACTTGTTATGTCCTATTATGCATGGTTTGTCTACGATGGATGAGGTCGGCTTGGAGGCTTGATATGTCTCAGCTATTGCCTTTTGCGAGTCTTTTGCGGGGGTGATGAGCTTCAATGTTGGTCTGTGTGCCTATCAGCTTTTCGTTTGCTCCTTCCTCCTCTTGTTTAGACATGCTACTCAAAGAACAGCCTTGGACCTCGTCAGCCAGCTTATAGGGGATGTTTACTAGTTTTTTGCTGGGCTTTCCTAACTCTTGTCGGAGCATAAAGCCAGGGACCATTCCTTGCAGATTGGTTACTTTGGGATTTGATTTAATTGCTTTCAGTATTTGTGTCAATAGTAATTTCTAGTCTTTTTATAGGTGTTTGGCATTGGATTTTAGTCATTCTCTTATGGGTACCACAATAAATAACGGGTTATCCAAGCAGCGAAAGATACTAAAGGGTTATGTGATATTCGTGTGAAGGTCGATGGAGAATCAGTCGAAAGTCAACAGAGTGGTGCATAATAAGTGATTAATTTACGCTTGTGCGCTGATTCCAGATTGGGGGCGCTCAAAATTCACCCCAGGGAGTGTTGGTGCGGATTGTAGTGGTCACGAGCGTGACCCCTGCGTGACGAGCCCTTATGCACCTGTTTCAATGGGAGCGAGCTTGACACGCGCTCGACAGGAACTCAAGCACCATGCCTGGTATAAAGTCTGCCTGACACAATTTTAGGGTAATTTGAAATTATTTTCTCACACAAGGAGCACCGTATAGAGAAAGAGAAGAGAAAGATGTTCTGCATCCAGTTGAAATCCAATTTGAATTTCATTCTTCGTCTGAATTTCTATGACGTATTTTATTTGGTTACTCTTATTTCTCATAGTATTTTCTCTTGTGAATAGTTAGGTATATTGAGAGGATTATAATCAACTATTCTTCATTAGGGATTATAATGAAAAAATTTTGTAGGGGATTATTTATAATTGGTACTGTTGTTATAATAAATTTATTCAAGATTTATCTCATAATTTTTTTCTTAATTAAAAAAATTTTTCACGTTAAAAATATTATGTATTATTATATTTTTTATACTCATAGATTTGGTAGTTAACGATTAACGAAAATTTGAATTTTGTTCTGCTGTACTGGATTATGTGTCAGGCTCAAATCCCAACATTTGGAAGGTATTTTTGATTATGTCTACGCTTCCACTCACCAAAACAGACGTGGAAGCCCTTAGCACTCAATTTTTGACACTTTGCCTTCCGGTTCAAATTGTGAACTAGTGGCCTTTTGAAATTATGGCTCACAGCGATCTTTGTAAAGCACCCCCACGTCCGCAAATGAGGTGCCTATGTCTGGCTGCCTTATTAGTTTGCCTAAAGCCTACACGACATTCTTTTTGTAGAACTAAATGGGCGCCACTATCCCAACTCAATTACAGCCAGATTCCATTGGTCATAGAATATTCCTAATAATTATACGTTGTCTTGGGATATCTTTGACTTTATGAGCAAGAAGCCTCGAGAAATTTGAACTACACTATCGCTGATTGTACTTCTTTTTTCAAGAGTCCGAAATCTATAGTCTAAAGCTTTTTAGTCAAACAATATTGATGAATCATCTAAGGTCCTTTGATCAGAGCTTTAATATAATCTTTTAAATATTATTAAACCTAAATAAATAATAGTTGATATCTAGATATATCACATTATATTTTCCGTTAGGGTTCCTCAGCACAGAGATTATGTCACAGAGGGCTTCTTAGCCTAGGGAGCGACCAATAATAAAAAGTACCCAATCTTTCAACACAGCTTACCTTTCCGAAACCAACCGACAGTGATGTCAACCCTATCTCTGTTCTAGCCCATCTTTTTTTTCTTTTTCGTGTCTGTTCTAGCTCATCACCATGTCTCATAAGGATATTTAATCTTTTTCAAGCCTTCATTATTATCGTCTTGTCCAGTTGTTAGTGTACTCCTGGCTTCCTTAATCTTCGTGTTCCGTAACATTCAAGCAGATTGCCTCCGACATAAATGCTTTTTGTTTGTTCTTTATGCAAACGTGATCTTTGTGCTACTAGGATCCGTATTTCCTCCCCGCAACATCCCCTTCACCGGGGGAGGGGACTACAGGGGGGTGGGGGGGGGGTGTCCTGGACGGGGCGGAAGCTGAACCCTCGTTTTTCCAGTTAACTTTTTTCTTCTCACGCTCTAATACTTGGAGACGGTTGTCATCATTAAATGCTTTGCTTGTAGTTGATACACAAAATCAATCGATGGCCAAAGTGGAAATCTTGTAGAGGCCGGCGAAAAGCACTGGATTACACAAGCCAAGCCATTGGAAGTGGGAACCAAAAAGGTTCCTCAAGTTATCTGCTGCGTGGTTCCTTCATCACCACAAATCTAGTTAAATTACACGTCGGTTGGGTTGGCTTCTCTAACCCACAGGATGGCAAGTTCTCATTAAAAAACACCAATTCTGAGAATTTGTAAGAGCTATAATCTTCTACAAAAATACCAGCTTAATAAAAGATGCATGCCTAAAACGATCACCATTTTCTTCAACCTACTTCCTAACCTCTCTCTCCAAAAGAGTGCACGGCTCAAATATTCTCGAACAGTCCACCACCGTGCCAGCCAAGGCACACGCCAGCTGTGTCTGGTCTTAATAATCTCTATGTTCCCTCCCACTTAACAACAAAAGGTCAGTTTAGTTTTATTCATCCAATAAGAAACCCAGTACCTACACCAAGGCGCGTGCACACACAAAGGGGAAAAAAAAAGGGGCCATACGCCCAACCAAAGCTAATCTTTTCCCATCCATCCAAAAAGGAAAAAGAAAAACATACAAGAGTCATGCATAAAAAGAGAAGCCAGTGTCCCACCCCGATCATTAAGAGGGGAGGACAGGAAGCTTTTAAGGGTCTCAGCAGACAGTACACGACCACCAGGAGGGCACAATCTAAGTTAATTTTATGTACCACCTACCTACTACTCTTTCGATCACATACTGAAATCCAAACTACCCGAGGCTAAATCCCCCTCTCCCCTACCCCTCCCAGATAATCTGTGAAACAGTACTTACTGCAATCTGTATTTGCTGGGTATCCCTCGTTATGTTACAGACCACTCACCTTCACATCTCCGACACCCTGTGTTTTTTACATGTCAAAGAGTTGCAATGGATATATACACCCATTACCAACTAAGCCTATAACCACTAATGAACATCTTTCTCCCTCAATGTATCGATCTAGATCAGCCCAGAATTTGAAGAAAAAATGAGGTTGAAGGAGCATCAACAACTGCTACAGTTCCAACCTCTCCCATTCATATCTTCCAGGCAGGGGCTTCTCATTGACAGGATCAAAGTTATACCTGCCAAAATTCAACACATTATCCCCTATGTAACTCATTGAATGCAGATGTAAAAAGCAATCATCAAATGCTCATATATAAAAGCGCACTTGTCAATGAATTGTCGTTGCTGCTCTTCTTCCGTCCCAGCAAAGAACCTGTCCATTTCATGTGCCGAAGGGATATGCCTTTGCATTGAGTTTTGTAACCTCCAGGCAGTCTCTGCTGTTGTGGTAGTCCTAGTAGTAGAACCAGGTGTTTGCACTGGATTCCTCATCGGACTGCAAGGTGTGCTTTCCCTAGTACTTCTGCCATGAGGAAAACAAATCTACTGGCTTACATAGGTCCTTTGCCTGATCATGTTTCATTTGTACAGCAGCTATGGTAGCTTGCATGGAGAGTTCTATCACGAAGAAACAGGGGAAAAAACACTTGCATGCAAAGATACCAGTATCAATGTCCCAATCAAGAGCAATACCAAACACATTCACATGATATGCATAGCTGAAACAGAAGATCAAGTAATGAGGACAAAGAATAAACAAGCGATAAAATCACAACACAACAGTAACACTTCATATTTTTCAATCTTTCTACATGGCTGCTAGCTACAAAACATGAGGAAAAAAAAACTCTGCAGGTCAGTCATCTTTTGATGGACATAACAAACTCCTAATACCAATTATAAGAGAAAAAAAACAAGTGTTGCTCAAAAGATTCATTTTCTAAAACCTAAAGAATCTTCCTCAACAGAAAACCAGATGCTGAGAGAGAGAAAGAGAGAAGTAGCCACCTCTCAACAACTCAAAAGCGAGTACATTACAATCACCAATCATCAGAGAAACATAACCAACAAGGGAAGCAAAGCATTCTTGTTGAACTTTATATTCTCTGGAACAGAAGGAAGTTCAAACGCAACCAACACTGCGAAATAAGAATGCATAAAGTACACAAAAGTTTATAATCTACAGCGAAAGATCACAGAAACTCAACCGAAACAAGCTATGAAGCTTCAATTATACCAAGCAGAAAACCGTGCTTCAGAGGCCATCTATAGTCACAAAACCAGCTATAGGAAGAACTCCAAACGATAAGACAACTAGATATGCAGCTAAGCCAAACACAGTCATAGGACACAGGGAATTGAGTCCCCTCCAATTAGGAGGGGTGATTGAACCATCCATTTAACCCATTTCAGATTCATGCCCTGGAAAACAGAGCACTCGAACATTCACATATAGCCGTTCTAATCCAAAACCTACACGAAGTTCATGACCATAGATGCAGAGAATTGAGATCTTGGGTAAAGAAAAAAGAACAATCCAAGAAACACCTCACCGAACACCCCAACCCCCATTTATTACAAAAGAAGAAGAGAACAGAAAACACCGAAATGGAATGAATTATTACCCCTCATTGCCGAAAATTTAACAATCCCCAAAATAATTCACCAAAAGATTACCAAATAAATTAATATGACAAAATCCATACATCGTCATGCTTCCAGAAATTGACCAACAAAAACCAAGAAGAGCAAGACCAGGGATCTCCGACAACTGAGAACTTGAAGTCTGAAGCCGGTTTATTAGACAATCCAAAGGAAAACCACCGTTAAAGAACCCACCTTTCCCTTCCTTCGGTATCCAATACGTTCTCTCCAAAGGAAGCCTCGACGCCAACATCGCTGTTGTCGCCATTATTGTCTTCTTCCTTGACACAATGCTTGCAATCATCAGCATTCACCTCCTTACACACCTTCAATCCCGTAATTAACCCGGACCCTGAGCATACCGATCCAACCCTCACTCCGGAACTACCTCTAGCGTTAGAGTTAGGGCTAGGATTAGGGCTTTGTAAAGGAGCATCAAGCGATCGATCTTTGAGTTTCTTGGATTCCGTGAAAATTGGGGGTTTGAGGAGTCTCCGACTGCGCAGCTGAAGGTAATTGCCGGAATTGGCAAGCGAGTTTGGCGGAGAGGGAGACGCCGTCCTCTTAAGCCTCTGCAAAGCTAGGGTTTTCGCTCGCGTACGCACTCCTAGCGCCGATTGAGACACATCCATGACAGCCACTGCGGCTGCTGATTTCGATTTCTTCATGTATTTGCCCATATCTCTCTCTTTCACCCTTTATCTCTTTATACGATGGCTACTCAGCCCACTATGCTTGTCATTTTGGAAGAAGGAAAAGAAGGGTGAGGGCGAACAGAAGACAATGGAGGCTAATGCTACGGACCTAGAAAGAGAGAGAAAGCGCCAAGTGGAGAATAAGAGAGGCACAGGTGGAAGAGAAGAAGAGCGGCGGTGTATACTGTGAGAGAAGCAATTTCACAGGTGGAAGGGAGAGAGCGCGCGCAAGAGAGCGCAGCCGTTGGTTCGAGAAATAGAAGAGGGTGGGTTTAGCGATCGCTGCTAGTGCCGTTTTAGCGTGCTGAGATTTTTTTACGTAGAATAAAGTAAGACAGATAAATAATAGAAGTGAAATTAAGTAATTTAAATA
>JAODPA010106137.1:0-10228 GCA_025585075.1 Nepenthes mirabilis
ATTAAAATTAATTATAGAAAACAAATTAACTCATAACTGCACATCTCTAAATTATAATAATAATAAACCCAATTTTAAAAGTCGATGCCTGCTCGACTCACGCAATAGAATTCACGGTGTGTTACGGTTATCAGCAATAAATGATTGAGACTTGCCGGGAATTTTTATTTTTATTTTTATTGGAATATAATTAGTGAAGTTTTTGGGTCTTTATAGCGAGGCTTTTGTTAGAGGAAATAAAAAAAAAATTAAAAATACATGTCTCTTTGCATTTTCAATTTTTTCTTAACTAACAAGTAAATTCAAATGTCTAAACTAATTAGAACATAGCCTGATATACATTCAAATATCATTATAGCTGATCGAAAATTTTAGGTCACAATGGCTAAAATTCTCTCCCCGACTTTTGTCCCATGCATTTCATACTAACAACCCCAGCCGAAAAACCTTCGGCAGGCCTATCTGATTGATTTAACCTTTTTAATTGTAATTATTTAATATTAATCAAATAGTTATATTATTAATCAAATGGTTATGATCGACTGAATAATTATGATTAAAATGGACTACATCGACCCACTTTTTAGCGAAATATGGACCCCAAGCCAAATCAAAGCATTCTATTTGGTTCCTTCCTTCCTTCCTTGGGGGAGAAGATCCATTACATTTAGCACAATAATCCATTCCCTAGAAGCCTCCCAACATTGCCACTCAGAAACAAGAAAAACATCAGATTATTATCATTTCATTAACTCATCCGAGCTAGAGTGGTATTCAAATAAAATAGCATTCCCCCGTATATTTATATTAATGAACTCACAAGAGAATTTATCGGCAAATTGGGTGTCGAGAATTTCCGTTACACCGACTTCCTTAGGTACCGGATAAATGAAGTGAAAATTGTTCAGCATTTCTATTGACAAATAGGAAGCATTGGACTTCCAATAATTTGAAATCTATTAAAAAATTTAACAAGAATTTCTAATTAACATTAGGAGAATAGACATTGATCCCAGTCACACTCGAAGAAATTCCAAAAATACAACATTTCTCTCATCTAACTTTAATTTCAACTTCAATGCCTCATAACCTCTCGAATTTTATGTTAACATAAATATTATTTCACTAAATTTATCATATTTCAGAACTCTACAATGCGTAAAAAAAGATTATATTTAATTTAAACTCACACTTGAAACTCTCTCACATACTATTATCTCACTTAAAATCAACCTTTTGACACTAAAATTTATCTAGCATAAAATCCCAAAAGAAAATATTGTTCATTAATAGAATTAAATAATAAAATTGGAAATAAAAGTTTGAGAATAAATTTGATGTTCCCGAAACTGTCTCCCCCTATAAATGGAAACTCGCTTCTTTGAGAGTGATGGTAAAATTAAACATAGCCAAGTATTTCAATACAAGAAACAAAAAATAAAATATACTCACTTCTTTGAGAGTGATGGTAAAATTATTGCTTTGTGATTTGATGGCGGTGATTTTAAATAATAAAAATAGCATTTTGAGTAATGTAAGGTAAGATTGAAACCAAAGTAATCTTTCTCCAATGACATGGTCGGGCTAGTGACTGTACTTCTGTCCTTTGAGGATAGTCCACGCCCTATTCATCAGACAAGAAGCCCATTATTTCCAAAAATTAAGAAATGAGAACCGTGTATGGTCCTGAGGTAACTTTATGCACTGTGGAACTCAAAAATGTTCAACCTAACATTGTAGGGGTGGATGAAGATTAAGGATCTCGACTGTGTGGAAGATTGCCGGTCCATCCAAAGACTGATAAATTCTATTCCAGGCAGATCGACGTGCATTCTCCTAGTCATGAGCTGTTTCACGAGTTTGAAAGCCTAGTGCTTATAGTCATACACTTCTTCCAATGGGTATCTTATAACAAGGAATCTATCAACTTGGAGGGAGAAATTGATTTATTGTATCAAGCCATGAAAAGACAGATGTGAGTGTTTCAATATTTAATGTTAAACATGTTGGACTTTGGATCAATTGCTCATCAGATTCATATTTAACATTTAACGAACGGGTCATATAAAGATTTGCTTAATTTTGGTACAAGGATTTAAACGAGCAAAGAATTTGAGTGGCTTAGAAATTTAGCGCTTGACGGATGCATGGGGAGAGCTCGTGCGTGGGTAACAATATTAGGCATGCGCAATGGGCATCTGAGATGATGCAAGTGTGCCAATTTTAATAGGACCACAAAGGCAATTTTTGCCTCCGAAGTTGGAACGCCAAATATGGCAATCAAACACTAACAACGTTCGAGCTAACATTTGAACACCAACCTTAGATATGAAAATCCTATAGGATTTTAAAATTTTTTTTTTAAAAAAAAGGGCAATTGAATATATGAACACTGTACGAATAGAAAGATTGGAAAAAAAAGAGATGATGAAGATTTTCTGCATCTAATTGAGGTTCAATTCAAGTTTAATTATTCCCCAAGCTCGAGTATATTGATCTAATCTTGATTTTAGGACATAATACAGATTGAATGATTGTTTTTTCGGTGTATTTTTTTTTCCTTATGAGTTGTAAAATGTATTAAAGGATTGTATTCAACTATTATACACTTGGATTGTAAAAAGAAAATTATATTTGTAATAAGACACTTTTATAGCTATTTTTTTTTAAAATGTCTCATGATTTTTTTTCTTGTGAAAAATAATTTCTCACTTAAATATTGTGTAACTTTGTGTAATTGATTTGCATGATTGTTATTTTTTATACACTTACGGTATTTCGTGGCAGACAATTTACGGGAGATTTAAATGTTCATTTCCATTGCGCCGGTTGTGTACATGAGTTTTTGTTCCCAAGGAATTTCAATAAGTGGTAGCACATGGTTTTTTAATATAAAAGCTATAATTTGATAGTGTTAACATCGAAGAATACGTCATTCTATATCGAGTAATTTAATAAATGAAATAATTTCATTATTTGATAAGAAAGAATGAGAAATGTTTTAACCTGTGAAGGGACTTTGAAAGTACTAAGCAAGGTGGAGGCGAATCCAAAGAGGATGAAGGAAGGAGTGGAAATATACGAGGGATTAGTTAATTACAGAATCAAATCATATCTTATGGATACCACTCTTCAAAAAGTTTTCGATTTATAAAATCCAACGGAGGTCTAGATGAAATTTGAGGGCTGTTGCAAATCCTTGTCCCTGACATCAAAATTACATTTAAAAAAGGTAATTTTATAGCCTTCAATTGCCCAAAAGGGAAAGCTTCAAAAAGCATTTTGATAAGTTTAATCAGATATTAGCATAAATATCCTTGTTTGATGAGAATATCAAGAAGAAGGACAAGACATTAGTATAGTCGGATCTATTACCGACTTTATACGATTATATTGTTACGATAATATTGTTCAAGAAAAACAAGATTATCCTTCATAACAACATCACTTCCTTATTGATGAACTAGACAAAAGGAAAGTGATATGGTTTTGGAGGAGTTAAGAGTCTTGGTGTCCACCAGCGGCCGACGGCACAAGAGGTTGTTGGAAAGAGGTGGCAAATTAGATAGGAACAACAGTTGATTTAAGCTTAAGGACATGGAATGCTATCATTATGGCAAAAAGAGTCACATGAAGCGAAATTATTTCAAATAAAAATGGGAGAAGACGTAAAGTAGCAAGCAAC
Organism: Nepenthes mirabilis; assembly: GCA_025585075.1. Taxonomy (NCBI): domain Eukaryota; kingdom Viridiplantae; phylum Streptophyta; class Magnoliopsida; order Caryophyllales; family Nepenthaceae; genus Nepenthes; species Nepenthes mirabilis. Next base: position 3,686 of record JAODPA010106137.1, read on the forward strand.
AAGAGGAATAATCGAGATGGCAATGATTAGACTTTTATCGCTACCTATGGAGACCTTTTAATCGTTGATGCAAGGAAGATATGAACTTTTACGAGATACAAGACAAGTTGAATGATGGATAGTGAATCCTCACTAAATGCAACATCGATGAAGTCCTCCTACAAGCCGAGGCCAAGGACGATTAGATATCAAATATGGAAAACAATAGCTCGTTGAAAGTAGTTGGCATCTGGGATGCTTGTTTGTGAATAAGTAATGAAACTAAGGTCGTGTTGAGGGGCATTCGACATGCTCTAGACGTGAGATGAGTTTGATTTCAACCTAAAAGCTTGACAAGGACTTTTGCACGATATTTGGCAAGGGCCAATTAAAACTCACCAAAAGCTTTGTAATTATACTAGGAGAAAGTAAGTATTCAAATTGATACTCAATGAATGCTTTGGTTACCAAGGGAAATACCAAGGTGACCAATGAAAGGTTTGATCAAGGTGGCAGAAGAAGACTAAGAATGAATGCAAAATAGAGACGCCCTACTGTTGAAATCACCGAAGGGGAGTGATAGTACTCTAGAAATTTCAATGGAGCAAAAGAGGATGTTATTCAAGCTTGCGAAAGCTAACACTAAAATTCCCGTGGATGGAAAGTTGTCAAAGGTCGCTAGAGAGGTGGGAAGTCCCCCACAAAGTTGTGCATGAGTGTTTGTTAGGTTTTAAGTTACTTCTTTGTAAGTTCTACACTCAACTTATGGATTATCTAGTGGTCACATAATTTTAGTATGAGGTTTCGCCCAAGCAAAGGATCAGAATGGCATGATAGATCGACACTTGATGACTGCATAATAGGGAACTCATGCATAGGTAACAAAGTTAGGAATGCCTAAGAGGTGTCTAAAGTGGTGCATGTGCGCCAATTCGAATGGGAGCAAAAAAGTGATTTTTGCCACTAGCGTTCAAACGTTGTTGGTGTTTGAGCTGACGTTGGAACGTCAGTCTTAGGTATAAAAATCATGTACAATTTTTAGGTAAAAAAATAGAACATTTCAAAACAAGAGTGCCACATAAAGTACGAGAAAGGAAAAAAGAGAGGGAATGAAGATTTTAGATATTCTATTGAGATCTGATTTGAATTTTATTCTTCATTAAACGTGAATTTGTTATTCTAGTCTTTATTCTATAACATATTACCAATCAATTGCTCGTTTTTTTAGGGTATTCTTCTCTAGTGGATTGTGAAGTATATTAGAGATTATATTTAGTCATTATTCATTTGAGTTGTAGTGAGAGGCTCTCGGAAGGAATTATATTTATAACCAGACATTTTTAGTATATTTCTTTGGAGTTTTTCTAGTTATTTTTCCTTAATTGAGAAGGATTTTCTGTACTTAATATTATCATACAATTTTGTGTACTTGGTTGCATGATTATTGTTACTTGTGCCCTCGTAGTATTTGGTGGCTGATAATTAACAAAGGATTTGGGGGCTTCTTTGTATTACGCCAGTTGTGTGCATATATTTCTTCCCAAGGAATCTCAACAAATCTACGTATCATAAGGTTTGATGGCAAATGAACAAGTATAATACCTGTAAAGTTGCTCCATGAGCACAACCAAGGCAATTTGATGGTTCAGAGTCAAAGAAGACAGCTTTAGAGATTTGTTAGCTCGTTTGCGCAGTAGTCTTCCATGGCCATATGGTCCGCCTATGCAAAATACTAATCTTGAAGCTCCCTGAATTTGTGAAAAATAAGCTTACACATCAACTTGGAAGTTCCAAAAGTCTGAATTGAAACAAAAAATCATGAACAATCCATTTATCAATCAATATGATCAAAGCCCAATTACCCAAAATATCCAAGAATGGGAATCAACCAACAAATCATATTGAATTTCCAATATCAGAAAGAATCAATCAAACAGAAAATACCACAAAACAGGTTAATATCTAGCACAAAAAAGAAAAGTTCAAAAAAAAAAAAAAAAGGTTTTCTTGCACTAGATAATCACCATTCCAGTTCACTTGTACTGCAACAGCATTTATATATTCTATTTTGAACCCTAATTGCTGCTAACCTCATGTAATTGCTTTTCTTGGAGCCATAAATCATATCAAAACAAATATGTTTTAGATCAGGTGTACCAAAAAAGGGGGGGGGGATTACAGAAAACTCCCAGTCGGATACATAGGTAAGTCACATCCTTGATCCACAATTTAGGCAATGTCGATCACTATTGCTCTTCTCTGTAGCCATGATTTCCCAGACCTAAAAACCCACATAAATTATAGGGTATCTCTTGTATTCAATTTCAAAAAGACTCAAACACCCCCATTTTAAGAAAGGGCCTTTTGTTCCCCTTTTGGAAAATAGCCTATTTGGGATGAAAGAAATCTTTACAGTGAAGAAAAAATAGGCTAAAAATGTCTGGTCACCCTCTCATCTCTCTCCCAGCTTTCAACAGCACCAATCACAATGTTTTAATTGAGGTTACACAGAAATGAAAGTGGCTAGTGAGAAAGGGAGAATGGTGTTGGTTGAGTGTCATTACATGCGGGTTTTATTCTTTATATAGGTGGGTTTTTCCTTCTGGCTTTTTAATTAAATAGCCCTTTCTCAGAAAAACAAATAAGAGAACATTTTTAGAAAGGGGGATTTAAGTGGAAGAAAATGAAATAAAGAAGTTTTCCAGTCTTGGGGAGAGACTTTTGCAGCTAGGAAAGATGATGAGGGGTACAGCTCAAATTTAAAATTATTACCTAGCCAAATTTAATTAAGAGATAAAAAACATGATGAAAAAAGGTTATTTCTCATAGAGGATTTAAAAAATATATGCATAATCAATCGTTCCTAAAACTAAAATACTTTATACATCACAACAAAATTGATTAAATGTTAGTGTTCAAATCAATCATCCACACTCGCTTGGGTGTAGAACATCCTATACGTTGGTTGAGCTAATCTACCACTGGTTTTTGAAAATCCAAAATGTAATCCTGGATCCACCAATATTTGGACAAGTGGAACAACCGGTCACCATGGGCTTGAGTTTGCTAATGAATCAGTTCAATTTCTCAGTATCAGTTTGCGTTTTTCCTGACTCATTGGAGCATTCTACTCTAGGAAATGTATTCATTTGCCTACTTGAGTTCACACGACCATCTTAAACTGCCAACTTTGTCAGTAATTTTTCATAGACAGTAAAAAAAACACATAGGCCTGAAGCTTTGAGCACTGATTTAAATTGTTATAATGGAATCAAACTTCATGAATTTGTTAGCCTTGGAGGATATCAGATACCATATTACCACAAACGGATACAATTTTTCTTATGAAAATCCAGCTATTGACATTTATGGGAAAACATTTGAAGCAAAATCACATGCTTTCTGCTAACTTAGAGGGGGAAAAAGATCAACTGATCTAGTTCGCAAACTAATTTGCACAATTTATGTAAAACAACCGCAATGACACTGGATGCATTGTGATGTTTATTGGCAAAAATCAAATGTCACTAGATACAGTGAGCTCAATGAAGGAAAAAATAGTGAATGTTAAAATGTAAACAGAGAACACAAAAATGCATATCCAAGAGAAGCTTTTGAAAAGAAAATCATATGCAGACAGGATGAAGGGAGCCTAAATGCTAGATGAGGACCAACTAGACTCATGAGGCCAAGAAATGCTGGACTAGGACAATTAAGAAGAATAAGCGTAATAAAGTGATACTAACGCGTGTGATACTGTTAGAAATGGAAAAAATTCATGTCAGGCCATTTCATAACAGAGAACAAATATGTTCTGATGTTGTCAACATCATTGGGAAGAGCATCTTAGAACTAGTTGAAAAATTTTGAAAAAACAAAAGATATAATTCATACTGTCATGCCCGCATCCCCAATGAGTTCAGCCAATAGCTCAGAGCTCATATCACATCCACCCTCGTCCAAAATTACAACCTACAAGCATAATCGAAGAGAATATTTAGGAAATTGAGAATGTGTGGAGCAGAAAGCTTGGAACAATATAAAAGTGGTCAGCAGTTTCCCTTCCACAATAGTTAACAATCAAAAAAGACTGAGTTAAATAGCAATTCTGCCCCCCTGTGCTGCCAATTTCTTTTCTTTTCTTTCCTTTTTTTTTTTTTTCTGGTTTGGGGTGTGTGTGTGTGTGTGTGTATGTTTTCTTGCCCTCGAAAGTCTAACAGTCAATTCCATCTTCTGAAATCTCTTCCCTGCAATTTTCACAATTTTAAATTTAGTTAGAAAATTTACTGCAAAATTTAGTTAGACAATTTAATATCTATTTAGGAAATTTATTTCAGATTTGTATCTCCAATAATTTGATCAAATTATGTAATGAATTTGTAGCTATTAATTTTACAACTAATTACAAAATTCATTATTGTCAATTGTTGAATTTAAAACCTCAATATATGGTCCTTTTTCATAATTTTTTTTCTAAATTCATGTTTTTAAATTTTTTATAGGTATTTAAAAATGCCTAACATCAAAAGCAAGAGGCAAAAGGAAGGAGGTAGGAGTGGGAGTAGTAGTTGTGGAGCAGGAAGAGATTAGGGGGATGATGAGGGTTGGCAGTTTTATAATCCTATGCTGGAGGATAGGAATAAGTCAAAATATAAATTTTGTAAGAAAATAATTAGTGAATGGATCATTATGTTAAAAGAACATTTGTGCAACAATAGAAATAACGTTGTTCCATAGCCATATGTTGAGAGGGGTTATGCAGCTCATGCAAAAATATCTAAATGAATGAAAAAAAAGCAAAGACTATAGAACAAAAAAAAATCAATGGGACTTACATCAAGATTTCATAGGTAGCAGGGTCGAGCCTGATATAATAGATGGTTTTGGCTTAGGTGGGCCACATAGAAACGTTGTGGATTTAAGGAATAAAGACGAAGATGTATAGTTTGAGGTGGCTAGATGAGAACATTAGGAGCCAAAATGAATTGGAGGAAATTCAAAAAATTCAGAGTTCATTCACCTCAGTTTGAGGAGGACAGCAAGGGCACGTGGCGGTTAGGGCCCAAGGATACTGTGATAGTTTACAACCCAAGAGTAAGATCCTAATGTAGTTGATAGTAAGAGGTAGTGGAGTGACACTAAGAGCACACATGCTCGTTTGGTGGAGATTGGCCAAACTATGCCTAGGGGTAAGTCCTCTAAGCAACCTAAGATAAGAGAATCATCAATGAAGGGTTTGTGGAAGAAGCTAAGATAGGTTATTGGTCACTTTTTGTGGTGGATCAATATTCCAACAAATGTTGCTAAAATAACTCATTTTGTCATCCTATATTAGATACAATGGCCGAGTGTGGCATAAGAGTGAATGGCCTTACTCGTTATAAGTCATGAGAATGTTTGAAGGACTATATAAGCAACTAAAGAGTAGATTAATAACTTCGGCCCTATTTAAGATGAGTAGTGTGTTATTATTATGTATGAGGGATGAACAAGTATTACACATAAGCTTCTGATTAATTTCTTAGCATCTAAACCCTAAGGAATAATTTAACTTAAATCCATTGATGTCACTAGTGTTCATAAAAGAAACAAAGAATACTACTTCAAGCTAATCAAAAAGTTGTTGATGAGATTGTCCACATTGTTACACGCAATAAGAGAGCAATGAGAGCAGCTCAGCAACTTCTTATGCGAAACATGAGACATCTATACTGGACTGGTCATATGGCATATTATCTAGACCTTATTTTGGAGGATTTAGCAAAAAAAATAGGGTGGAGCATATGCTAACAAAGATGAAGAAAATAATGAGCTACATCTACAGCTTGAAATAGCTAATTGATTACATGAAATTGTTTATCAATGGCCAAGAGTTGCTGTGCCCTACCATCAGATGTTTCACCACAAGTTTCCTTGTCATAGAGTTTAATTATCATCATAGAGAGGGCCTCAGGAACATATTCAAATCAGATGATTATAAGTCCTCTAAATCTGCAAAAGCAACATCGAGCCTACCATATGAGGTTAAGAATATTATTTTGGGGAAAGGAATTCTAGAAAAGATCCAATGAAGTGATTAAAATACAAAAATCTCTAATTAAAATATTTAGATTGGTTGACAGTGATGAGAAATTGACATTATTTATGAATCCATGGACGAAGAAAAGATAGCCATAAAGAAATGTGGTCTTCTTATGCAAATATTTGAAAGACGATTCATCATATGGAATTTTTAGTTACATTATGAGTTGTATATAGTGGGTACATAATGAAATTTAAGACTATTCAATTACGTTTTATTTTGTGCCCTTGATATCATTACTAGTCCTTTTCCTTAGCTACTGATATGTGTTAATTTAATTGCTAATATTGTTATTATTAGGTTATTATTTAAATCTTCAATATCAATATGGTAGAAGGCTTTAACCATTTAGAGGTTATGAACAGGGTAGAAAAGAGAAAGCTTTTCTAAAGATTAAAACCCGACCTGAATAGTCAAATCAAAGTAATAAATCAAGAATATGACAATATATAATTACTAACTATATAACATATCCATTATGT
>JAODPA010106137.1:10263-20348 GCA_025585075.1 Nepenthes mirabilis
CTTTTTTCTTTTTCTTTTTTTTTTTCATTTTTCACTTTTTTCATTTTTCTAATGGTATCATATAAAATAAGGCTTATCTAGTTTGCGGTTAATTTAAATCCGAGGTCAATCAAACATGCTTGAGACCATTATGTACATGTTCTCCATCAAGTCTCCTTAATGGAATTAAATGCGCAAGGTGTATAACACAACATATGAAAGGCACCAAAGTGTTATGACAAAGAGCGTCAACCAAAGTGCCATTTTATAAAAACATAAATATATTTTAGGTTTAGCCTATACAACATCTTTTTCAATAGATTTGACACTTCTAACAAATTTTTTTATGCAAAATCACAGCAACAAAAAAATACATGAGCTAATGTATATATGCACACTACTCTAATGCAAAATGCAAGTAAACCTCCTTGACTCTATCAGCCAAGCCTTCTTCTTCTTCACCCAAATCCACATTACGATCTTGACCCTATTGATCAAGCTGTGCTCCATAGACTCTAATATATAAACTTGATGCTCAAGTTCACAAAAGCGATAGAAACCGGAATGAGATTTTAGGAATGGATCTATGCCAATGAAGATAGATAGGGCCACGTTGTCCACATGAGTTATAGGTAGGAACAAACATAGGCCTACAAGAAGAATTCTTGGATTGACATGTTTAGCTCATGATAAAAGTTCCAATCCAAGGAGTGTATCTAGCTTGATGCTTTCATGCGTACAAGGAGTGATTTTGAGTGACACATTCTGTGTCTTAGTTGTGTGAGAATACGATGAGATTTTTGAAGACACTTTCTCATCTTTTCGCTAAAATTTTTCTTATAGATTGAAGAGGAACGAAGATTGTTTGGAATTTGTGTTAACTTGCGAGGAATTCTCCTTAAAGTCCAACCCTTTGCTATTCCCAAAATATTTACCTATACTTAGCATATGATCTAGATTGTTGGTTCTATCTCCTTCAGCAAACCATTAGCCTACACCAAAAATTCTCATACTCTCTTGTATCCATATTCCCTGTTCTCAAATTTTGTATAAATATTTCATATTAATCAAAGTTTCAAGTTGTATTCTGGTACACTTCTATTCTCTTTTACCATTCTGTCATATATTCGCTTGAATTATTGATCCAGCAGCCCCTTCAAGGAAGAGCTAAGCAAGAAGGACAATGGGTAGGAGTAATAGAGGTTTGAAAAGAGGGTCTATGATTTGAAGATGGTGGGAAATTGAATATATAATGATTCATAGAAAAAATAATTCAGAAAGCTAAATCAAACTTTCAAAGTATTAGATTCATCATGTTTGATACTAAGAATTTCCTTATCATACTCTGATTCCATCACTCTTTTAGAATGTACCTTACTTCCTTTCTTTAATTTTATACTCTCCTCATACAAATGTTTGTATGCTTCTAGTAAATCAACATCATCATCATCAATGTCCCTCTCATCACTTGTGCTTTTGGCTGAGATCTCATTACTAGTAAAAGAGGAGGTGAAAGCCATAGAAATGAACTCGGTTGTTGTTCAGAATTTGTTCATCCTTTCTCTTCACCTCCACTATCTGACAAGGTAGCATTTAATCCTCTTCTTTTGGACCTTAAGTAATTAGGATATTCAGGTTTAATACGCCCAAAGCCTTGACACTCAAAACACTAAACATTTTGTCATTTTTTAATTTGAGACCTTAAGCTCTCTATTTTCTAATTTCCCATTATTATGATTGTTAGAGGTCCCTTTGTCCTTTTCAATATATTTTCTGTTTCTTTAAAGAATTTCTTAAATCTCTTAGAAGATAAAGTAACTTCATCATCATTCAATAATTCACTGTCAGATTCCTCTTCATTTTCTTCCTTCACAGGCTTCAAAAAAAATAGATTTGTTTTTCCTATCTTGCGGCAGAGTGAGTTTGTAAGTCCATAACAATCCTACCAGTTGCTTTAATTTTAATAAAATCTAAATCCGTGCTTTAGCTGTGACTTTCGACAATAAACCTTTCAAAAAGAGATCTCAAACCTCTCTAACAATTTTTGATTCAAGGATCCTCTCAACAAGATTGAAATCAGAGTTAACAATGTCATTGAACTAAGCATAGAATTCTTCAAAGCATGCACAGTCTTTAATTTTAATTTCCTCAAATTGTGAAGTCAATATTTGGAGTTTGGAATGCTTAACAATTTTGGTGCCTTTGTGCGAGGTTTCAGGGATTTCCCAAATATATATTGTGTTTTAGCCCATAGATACATGCTTAAAATTCGTCAAAAGAAATTTCAGCAAACAAAGCATTCATAGCTATACCATTCCAATTTTACTCAAAACTTTAATCCTGAGACCAAGTTGAAGAATTTCTAATTAAAATAGCTCAATCATCAACGATGATGGGTGTGGTCCAGCATTATTTTTTACAGAGCCAAACACATCATCTTAGGATTTTAGGCATGCCCTCATATGGACTTCCTAGAAAGCATAGTTGCTCCAATCAAAGTAAAGAGTAGCAACTAAAAATTGTTTTGTAGTTATCTAGAAAAAAATGTTTATAGTGATTATGATAGGTCTCTAATACTACGTGAGGAAATGCCATTAAGACCCATGAATACCAAAAGCAGGTGATTAGGTAATTCTATGCAAAAGTACAAAATAAAATTCTCAATTTCAATTCGCACAAAGAAAATATGAATCTAAATACTCAAATATACACCATTACCATCCACATGCTTATAACATAAAATAAATTGCAAAAAATTCAGAGAACACACGATATGGTGACAAAAGAAAAATCCTGAACAACTCGTTTAAAGAGAAAACATTTTAGATTTTGAATCGCCAACTGAAAATCTAATATATGAGAAGAATCAATTTATAGAATAATTAATAGAAGCGCTAGACCCTTGAGCCCGCTAAAACTAGACACATGACTATCTAAGCCCCCTAGCCCATTAACACCATGCACATGACTATCTAGGCCCTCCTTAAATATATAAAGCTGTAGGTACCCTAATATCTTATGGTTCCTTCAAGTGGATCTTTGGTAGATGGAACTCTTTTGGCCACAACACACCTCAAATCTACATATGAGCCACATACTGGAACTACGTAGATTTGCAGACAAACAAAAACAAATCAATATCTATTATCTAGGAAACAAACAAATCACAAAACTTACACACACACACATCAACAAGGAAACAAAGATCTCTCAAAATTATGGTGGTTCTCTCCAATCGCACATGGTTGCAAACTTGAAGTCTCAAAAGGTTCTCTCAACCCTTAATTACAATTTGTCATGCTCCCTAAATCAAAAGGATGTCAAGCTTTTAAAAAATAGAATAAAAACACTCAGTTAAAGCAGTTGAGCGAAGTTGGAAATAGGTAAAAACCACTTTTTTGCTCAAATGAGACAATGTGTGAAAATCGCACAAAATATTTTTGCCAAGACAGGTTCAGGCAGCTGTCATTCTTCCATGGTGCGGTCAGCTCTAGGACATAAGCTACAGTCTCGTGGGCATCTTAAGGTTCAACTCTGGACACACGCAGGGGACATGCAGGATAGACACAATGCACCATGAGCTCACACACACACACACACGATGAACAACCTTTCAAATACAAACCGAATTGCCACAAAGTTTTGCCCGAATGAAACACCATACAAACCTAGCACAAAGATGCTGTGGCCAGATTTTGCACAAGCCAAATTGAGATCAAAATTCTTCCTTCCATACTTAACCAAATACAACCCTAAAATATAGACCAACAAACAAGACATAACAAAATAATGGACTTAAGGTACAACAAATGTCACGAAATTTGCCAATACTAAAGGCAGAACTAACAATATCATATTTATAGCATCAATCTACGAGTTCTACACTTCAAAAAGATCAAATTGTTATTAAGTTGTAAAAATGCAGAAAGTTAATTTATTCAAGGCATCTATACATCTAATTTTAGGTATATGAGCTTGCAGCCATACTATTCACTTATTGACTTGTGCTTATATGATTTCTGATGTGTGTTATGAATTCAATGCTTTAAACTTCTTAGGGAAAAATTGTTCCTGCTTTTGTTAGACATGACGTCGAGGGTTTATTTGAGATAGCAAAACTACAGCCACTCTGGATAATATTTTATTCAAATTTACCTTTCATGTCTGCCACTTAAATAAAACTAGCAATGTGATTTTAACCTGTTCTGAAGTGTCCAATAGTAACATATTTTAGAAATAAGTATAGATCAGTCAGCGCATGATTAGCTGATCTATAGAGATCTATCCTTCAAATTCATTCTAGACAAGATGCATGTACTTTGTACAAGTCCAATCATGGATACAAGTAATTGGAATGCTGTAGAAGAGACTTATCTCTAGGTAGAGGCAGATACAGAGAACGTAGAACATATTTCATCGGAGGATTAAAATGAACACACTTATGAAAAGAAAAAAAGGAAGAAGACTTGTAAATGTTGGGAGAGTTATTAATCCACATGGTGCATCTTTGTCAATAGATGTCAGTGCAAGTATTGCTCTATGCAATGGACTCACTTCATTGTTTCTTTGGACAAATATATATGACTTCTATGTTTTAAATTCTCTTAATATGTATGATCTAAATGACCATTGCAATGTGATGTGACCTAAGAATGTTGTCATAGGGAAAAGAGTAAATCAAGGAAATGTACTGCCACACAGACTTGAGCTTACGTATACTACAACAATAGTGCCTTTGACCTCCCTAACCTAGCTTTCCCTTCTTGTATTTTTCAGGACCACCATCCACAGGGAAAAAATCAAAAACCCAGTACTAGTTCATTGCTTGATGGACTAAAAAATCATCCACAATCTTGTCAGAATAATATTTCTTATGATCTTGATTCGGGGTTTTGATATTAAAATTTTGTTTTGCTAGTGGGTATATTTTGCATAGCTACTTTTTATTCAGAGTTTGCGACATATACTTTTGTTTAACATAATGCCCTGAGCAACAGAAATTCATGATTCTATAAAGAACAACTCATGGATATAACTTTAGTCTTCCATGCAGTAACTGATGCAATTTTTCATAGAAGCATGATTTTTCTTATTGACAAGGTTGTGATTAGTGCTTAAAGAACAGCAAAAAAGAATTTGGTGGAAATGACGACAGAGAGAACAAAATGATTATATCATGTAATCATATGTCTTGCTTATTTGCAATGCTGTCCACGTTGGCTTTTATTGCCATTGAATGAAAGCCATTTCACTAGTATTTCTTGAAGCTTATGAACTTCAAAATGGACATGATTGTTCAAATTGTGTACATTTATCCTTTGTGCAGTTTTAAATCTTTGTTTCGAAATGATTTCTGACTAATCTTTTAGATATATATATATATATATCTGAATGAATGGAGCTGCAGCTCAAGCTTTGCTTGGTTTCTCCCGCATGAATTTGGCTTGTTTATGAACTTGATTAGACAAACAAGCTGCTCAAGTTCAAGCTCATCTCATTTATGGATAAACAATCCAACCCCAAACCAAGCACAAGCCTACCAATTTGTTTCAAAGCCAAGCTCAAGCTAAAACAATAAGATTCAGTTCGGCACATTTATAGCCATATCGTCGGGTGGGTTGGACCAATGATGGCAAGGGAGAAACAACAACACTCTAGCTGACTAAGCACAACCACCCACAAGAGGCTCAGTTTCGAAGTACGTCACAAAGGAAAAAAATATTACAAAACCATAAATGAGATCTATTTATGTGATTTAGCCGGGTTAAAATAAAGTAGAAACATATAAACCTACTCTTTGTGAAAAATCCTAGGTGTTATGATGGCATCTCATCATGCTTGAAATATGTTGAAAGTGTCCAGTCAGTTGCAACTGCAAAGATTATAGACATTCTGGTGACAAATCATGGGCCATTAGTCCTGATACATGGATTTACATGAATCTTTGCTCACTATTGCCCTCAGTAAAGGCAACATCATCTAAAGGTTGCCCTGTAGTCAAATAATGTAACCATAACAATCAGGCAAGATGGGCCAGTTTCTGGTCATTTAGTCTCAGGTCAGGGTTACTTTAGGGCCAGTTTGTTCATTCGGACCATTTCATGTCTTAGTTCATCACAAGTTGGGCCACTTTTTTGCCACAGTTCACCTTGATCCAGGTTATTTGGAGTTTCAATTCACTTCAGGACAAGTTATCTTGGCTAGAAAAGGTGGCTCGGTGTACAAAATTCACACATTATGAAGTCTAGAGAAGCACAAAAGACTATTTCTGTTGTTTAAATTCATGAGCTTAGGTTCATAATGCGACCTCTAGTCAACATCCCAATTTTATTTTATTTTTTGTCTTGAATTTGGCTTTTTCTTACTTTATTTGGTCATTTCAGGGTTCAATTATCTAGGGTTCATTACAGTCCACATTAGAGTTGTGTCAGGTGGGCTATTTCAGGTTTGGTTTGTTTCAAGTTCAAGCTACTTCAACTTTAATCCACCTCTCGGGCCACTTTGCATTCAAATCACTTTGGGTTGGTCTGTTTTTTGCTCAGCCCAGGAAATTTCAGGCCACTTTTTCACTAAAATGCGGTTTATGATCAAGTCAGGTCGGTTCAGGTGTTAGTTGGTCAAACTAGATTTTGGCACTGCTAACAGTTTCTTTAGTACCCCACCCAAAAAATTGTTTTTCCACTGTGCCTTTATATCCTATTGCCTCTAAACTGAAACCAAATCACTTTTCCTCATCAATACATGCTCATTTCAGCAGCGCTTACTTTTTTCCTCATGTAGATTTTATTTTCCTCTACATTTTGATCCACATATAGCACAGCAGATCTAATAGTCATCCCATAATATAATTCTTTAAATTCTAAATGTATTGGACAATCGCTTGCATTGCAGACGCACCAAAAACATCTGTCCTAAGTCCTAACCCTATGTACCAATAATTGAGAATTAGAAAAAAAAAAAAAAGATTCAACAACAACCATCGCAGAAAGCAAGAGTACTTAATGCCTTTAATATCAAATCCTTTCCCCAGCTATATCACCATCTTAATGTACATGTCAGCCAGTTTAGCAAGTAGATGTTGAGATATAGGTAACTCCCGTGTGGGCCCATATCCGTTTGGCAGGCCAACAAGTTTGGCCAATATGAATGGATATAATACTAAGGGAAAATATTGTTGCATTCGCCGCACGCGCGATATGGCCTGAAGACAAAGTAAACGAAATGGAAATTTCCGGAGTAATGAAATTTGCCGAAGAGGTGATATTTGTTGGAGTCGTTCATAAGGCCGAAGAGTTGAAATTTGCCGAAGTAGTTCACAAGGACGGAGAAGTGAAATTTGCCGGAGTGGTTTAGATGGCAGAGTTAGGCAGGTGGGCAAATTTGACATGCGCCGAAAATCACCTGCGAAGTCCAGAATAGGTAGTTAACTTTCCAGAATCGGTAGCCGACTTTGTTGAGTTTAATCACTCCCTTGTAGGTGCTCAACAAACGGAGACGTCATCGGACATTGCACAAGTTTTGTGCGAGTGTTGCAAACTGGCTATAGCAAAAAAACCAAGGACTTTTGCAGAGATAAGGCCCAAGGATTGGCTGCAGCAATGGGCCGAGGACTGGATGAGGACATGTGCGGGAGATGGCCGGAATGGATTTGCAGACAAAGTGACCAATTTGCCGTTTGGCCAAAATGCCAGGTTTGGCAAAATGGAAGGTTTGCCATTTTGCTAGGATGGCCAAAAGTGGCATGTTGCTCGGTTTGGTGTATGTGGCAGAAATGGGCATTCTGAAATGCTCTTAGTGGAATTCCTGTATGGAATTCCGGTTTGTAGCGGCCTGCTTGGAATGCCGGTCAACAGGAGGTTGACCGGCCAAAGAGAAGAATCCGGTCAACACGAAGGTTGATCGGCTGAGTCTGTGCAACAAAACTAATGGCATGCCCTTTTCAGAGCAAGCAGTAGACCTACCAGGTTTGCAAACTTTTCAGAGTATGCACCGTCTAATCAAAGCATAATCAACTGACGTGCAGGGCATGGGCCTGCAGGAAGGTTAGAAACTGGTAGAGACGTGGCACAAATCATCTGCAAAATTGGCCAGCTGAACAGATGAGGATTTGGAGCCAGGGTGTTTATATAAGAGCACCAGGAGCTTCAGGACAATATGTAAGAAATCACCACAGGCTAGGGTGCTTGGCACCAAGGCGCTGTGCACCAGGCCGCATGTGTGCAAGAGTGAAACGGAGGTTGCCATTTCACCATACTATGTAAAATGTCTGTGAGCAGAAAACACCACAATGAGGAGTGAAAGAGTATGAAGAAAGAAAAGAGTAATGAGTGAAAAACTAAGTGTGAAGTTCTTAGTATTCTCGTACTCTATTATTCAGTTTTCGTCTCGTTTGTGGATTGCTGGTAATCTGTCTCGGGGTTTTTTGTAACCGGCTTTACATAGTAGAAGTTTTTTGGAGTTTGTCCCGTGGTTTTTTTCCCTTAGTTGTGGAGTTTCCACGTTAAAAATGTTGTATATCTTTTATTCCTTATGCCTACTAATTGGTGGCTAACGATGACGGGGGTTTCGGGTTTCCGCTATACCGGATCGGATGAATCCGGGTTGTTTGAACCCCAACAGACTTTGTAGAGGAGGTTAACTGCAAAGTTCAGGACAGGAAGGCGCATTTGCAGAATAGGTGACAAAGTTTACTGTGCACGCGACTATCTTGCAGAGTAGACGCCACCCTGTGCTTTTGTGTGTATATAAATCTGCGTGTGTGTGTGCATAGCTGCGTTTTACAATGAAGAAGTGCGAAGAAGCAGAAAAAAATAATGAGTCGCTATTTTTGCTCTTGTGTTCTATTCTTCGAGAGTTTTTGTAACCAAATGGTTTTTGTAACCAAATTAACATAGTGAAATTTTTGTAAACTAAGTGTCCCGTGATTTTCTCCCTCTTATTCAGAAGAGGATTTCCACATAAAATTGTGTATATTATTCTTTCCTCTCCTTGTTGTAAGTGTTTGTTGTTATCGTTTCTTCCCTGGATTCCACCATGAGACCGGCGCCCGTTCAGCAACAGTAGATTTCTGGCATCATTTCAAGAGACCTGGGTAAAATACTGCCCGGGTGAGAGCTAAGGGATTCAGAGGCAGAAGGACAACTCTTATGTATTCCAAGGCGCAGTAAGACTTCCTATGGAGAAGAAAGCAGAAAAGTAACAGTGGATCACCATCTCAATTTCTCTAGTCTACAAAATAAGACCTCCATAGTTGTCGCATACAGGCAACACAAAGTGCGCAGCAAATTATATTAATGGATAGGCCAACAGAAACTGAAAGAAATGCAAGCCAATAAAAGAAACTTTATATAACCATTGTAGTAGTATGTCCACATTTTGACGCATGAAGGGTACAACAGGCAATACAATACCAGCAGCACTCTCCAGTAAACAACATTGAGAAAGAGGAAGAATTCATTCATAAAATAAAATCCCAGGAGAAAAAAAAACACATACTGTGCATTTTTGGGATTCGAACGGATTCGGACGCAATCAACGCTGCTATAATACTTGAGTTTTTCAGAATATTCATCAACTACGAGCTGCACACCATGAGACCTCTTCTTCCCCACAGTTGTTATTCGTATTGGAAGCGCTCTCTATCATAAATTGTAACCATAAAACATTCAATTAGTCGACAAACAGAAAAACCCAAATTTTTACTTTCAAAATAATTTTTTTGGCTTAATTAGGTCACTGTCGAGTTTAGACAAGATTAGAATAATTTATAATATAGCAGATGCAACATTCATCTGTTCAAATCGCCAATCATGATTGTGTAATCCGTACTGCTACTTACAACAAGGTCATGGAACGAAACTATCACTTATATAGATATACATATGTACATACCACTGACTGGCCAGTGTATTTGCAGCGTCCACCTAGAGGACTCGAGTTATTATGATGGAAGCAGGCGGAAAGTGAAATCACCATTAAGGAACGAGCAAGTGGACTGAGATGACGGGGGATAGCATCGATCACATTTCGGGTGCCCGAGGGCTTTAAAATGAGTGTGGCCATAACTACATCAGCTATAAATACATTTTTTTAAAAAAATAATTATA
>JAODPA010106148.1:0-20340 GCA_025585075.1 Nepenthes mirabilis
TAGAGGATCTCCTTCTTAAACTGTGTTGGGTAAGTTTTTTTACGTGACAGGCCCCACCGCTTCGCATGTGGGGGTCGTGCATCTCCTAGCAAACATAAAAAATCCCGGGGGCCTAAAAATAAATTCCCCCCTCCCCTCCCCAACCCATGTTTAGCATTGCTTGCTGGAACGTGAGGTTACTTACCAAAAAAAAAAAAAAGCTGGAACATGAGGGGACTAAATGGGATTGTCAAAGCTCATGAAGTTTTTTTTTTGGTAAGTATTTTGGATTAAAGGGAGAAAAAATTATAAAATCTATGTTTTACCTCCAAGTATTTTGACTTGGAGTTAAAACATAAACGCTAGGGCATGCCCCGAGCAAGTGGTACATCAGAAAATATATAAAGCCTCTAGGAGGACGACATACGACAAACTCAACAGAATATGAAATCTATCTAATATATGATCAGACACGTCATCAGTCGACTAGATCAACACAGTCGAAACGATTGGTAGCAGCCATTCAATGCAGTACAGACCCATCTCTACAGCGGTCTCGATTCCACTCTAGCAATCTCTGGGAACAGCAGCACTCCGGCACAAATGCACTCCGGCAATTGCACTCCGGCAATTGCACTCCGGCAATTGCACTCCGGCAATCATGCACTCCAGCAATTGCAAACCGGCAGAAAAGAACTCCGGCAGAATGCACTACGGCAAATTTCACTCCGGCATATTTCACACCGGCAGAATGCACTCCGGCATTTACACTCCGGCAAAAAAGCATTCCGGTAGATTGCGCTACAACAAATTGCACTTCGGAAATTTTCAGCACCGGCACATTGCACTCCGGTAAAATGCACACCGGATTCTTTTTTTTGGTAAGTAAAAAAAAATGCACACCGGATTCAATATTCCATATGCAAGGCTTCACTCCGACATTTAAGCGATAAATCACTCCGGCTCCTAAGAGCGAATCTCAGCTCCGGATTTGAGCAGCACAAGGCCACTCCGCCTCAAGAGACGCACGTCCCTGCCAGCTTTCAAGACGTACTTAAAACACACCACCAATTCGGCCCAAAAAAGTCACTCCGGCTTTTAAAAGGCAAAATGCCACTCCGGCATTTAGGGGCGCGAGGCCACTCCGGCCGAAAATGGCACAAAGCCACTCCATCCCTCAAGCTTCTTTTACTCCGGCTTTCAAGACGGACAAAGCAAATCCGGCCTTCAAAGCGCCACAATTTAGAGGCACAATTCAGCTCCGGCCATAATTCACTCCGGTCTTTTAGAGACTGGCCTTAATTCACTCCGGCATTTAAGCACTAAATCACTCCGGCTTCCAAGTGCGAAGTTCGACACCAGATTTTGAAAGGTACAAGGCCACTCCGGCTTTAAAGACACACTTCCATTCCAGTTGTCAAATTACTCTTGGAAAGGAATCAACTCAACCATCCACACCCAACCCTGCAGCTGCATGTTTTCATGGAAGAGAAATCCGGTTTTTCTTGGAAGCAGCTTTACGCTGACTCCTAGACTTGGACTGAATCCATGGTTCTTCAGTCGGGATTCTAACTGCCTTACCATGTAGACCAGCCAAAAATTCAGATTGATTACAATTTTGGATAACCGGAAAACTCATTGTCATCTTCAGCAAAGAAGCCAGGAATCCAAAAACAATCTTCTCATTCTCAAGAGAAAAAGAGGCACAATGGGCCTGAGAGGAGTCAGCCGTCACAACCAATTGGAAAGCAGTCAAGTAAGCTTCAGGGGGAAATCCTTTATCTGCCGCTGCCTGCGGAAAGGCTGAGAGAAATATACATTTGCTCTCAACCTTTACATCCTGCCAGCATCTGTTCAAGAAATCCATCACAAGGATCCTATGTTCAAGAATTGTGGCCTTCATGAGCTGACGCGAGCCATCCGATTTCAGGAGCTGCTGGAGAGCCAAAAGCAACAGATCCTTCTCAATTGACAGAGGATTCTCATCCTTTATGTCAACAATGCAAGGCATTGCTTGCACTTCAGAAGAGCCAACCACAGTGGACAACGCCTGAACAGAAGCAAGCCCAGATTCATTGGGAGGCAAAGATTCATTAGAGTCCACAGCCGAGCAAACTGTACATTCAGCCTCTAAAGGCTCAATACGTCCAGCTGGATCAGACTGAAACGAACAATACTTTCGGACAATCCGAGAGATAGAATCAGGAGTAATATCAGGATCAATCTCAGCGGACGGACCAATAGCACACAGAGCAGGTGAAGAGATAGGGGGCAACATTGTTGCAGAGGCTGCCACCACAAGGAGAGCGACATTAGCATAGAGGGGTTCACAAGATGGCTTCACTACAAAATCCACCTCAGGGATCACAACAGGGATACCTACAGCGTGCATAGGCCCTGGGATCTGCAAAGTGGATTTCGAGAAAGAATCCTCAACCTCCTTAACTCTGGGTTCAGCCCCAGACAAAAAAACATAATCATCAGACGATGGATCACCAGCACAAGGATCCACATTTGGCAGAGCGAGCTCTAATCCACGACCCGAGTCACAGATCATCACTGCTTCAGCCACTGAAGCCTCAGAGCCCTTAACGGGGCAGCTAGACAAGGGGATCGATCTGACTTCTTGGAATTCAAATGGAGCCTTGTTCAATAAACCATCTACAACATCTACCAGGGAGTACTTGCGGGCGAACCGCGCGATAAACTCCGGAGTAGAATCATTGACTCCAGGATTTAGACCAAGCTCATCTGAAATCGCATTTGCATCGACCCCAGTACTTATTAGCGGCCGATGAGGATAATCAGCAGCATGATCAGCCACAAACGCAGCCTCCACATCCAATATTGAGTGGTCAGCATTAGTGACAATAATAGCAGGCTCATCTTTTAAGGGCCCAGAGGGAGCCCTATCCTCCTCAGAAACATCCCCAGCTGAAGCAGAGCACGCAGCGTAGGATTTTTGAATAGGATCTGAATCAATTAATTGAGAAGGCATCGTAGATACCAAACCACGTGCAGTACATACATCAATAGCAGGGCAACAAGGCTGCTGATTCAAAGCCCCATCATCCAGAGCAATCCCCCCACAAACAAGAGAGGAATCAACCATCTTAACGGAGATCCCCTCATCAGGAGATGCATAATCAACCAAAACCTGATCAGGGATGGGTTTTATGAAACACCCACCCTCACCAACAGCAGGACCCGTGGCCTTGGGCAGGGACTTTAGTCTGCTTGGGACAAAGTGATAGGCGACTTTAACCTCCATCAGCTTAGCAGATGAAGCAGCGCCCGATAGAATTGTGATTTTAGCAGGTTGAGGATCACCCTTTTTCATCTCAACACAGATTCTGGCCACATGAACCCGATTCATCATGGCAGTATGGGGATCACACAAAATTGGTTTGCCAATCCTACTAGCGATCCAACTTAAGCCCAATGGAGTCCAATATTCAATTGGAACGTTTGTCAGCGAGATCCAAACGAGGAAGGACGTGAGAGAATCCCGATCTAGAGTCAATCCCGGATGCCATCTCGTGAGGACAATAGGGGATCTCTTGAAGGCCCAGGGACCACGAGCCAAACAACCCTCCAAAAGAGACACAGAGTCAAATTGAAAAAAAAAGAATCCATTTCCATTGACAGCAACGTGGCGTAAGCCAAAGCAAGCCCAAACTCTCCTAGCGATAGAATTAACCGCCGAGAAGTGGGGAGGTTTTTCAGGGAAGAAGCCCACCAAAGTGGCGCCCCAGAAGTCAGAGCATTGCTGCACAACCTCAGTTGGAGGTGATAATGGGCTATCTAAGTCAGACCCAGCACGAGGAGGAAAGAATTTTAGGGAGCCAAATGAACGGAGACCTCAGGATTTTGTGTTACCAAATACATCTGCAGGCTTTAAGATGGAATTAGAATATACCTTGTCTGCAATAATCTTCACAGGTGACACAGGGGATCGGATGACCTCAGTATCCACTCGTGGCGAGCCACTGCAGTGAGCATCAGAATCGACCGAAGGGGGGCAAGGAGGGACAACCGCCGCCGAAGGATAACTGGAGCCCACATCCAAGCCCTTAAAGCTCATGAAGTTAATACCCTCATAGATCCCATGGCTGCTCTATTATTGGCCTGGTCGAAACCAAGGTTGCGGAGAGGAACTCTCATACTGTCTCCGCTAGAATCAGACCCCAGTGGAATTGGTTCATGAATTACTCCACTTCTTCCATCGGGCGTATCTGGGTTGGCTGGGACCCCCAAAAGGTTTCAGTGAGTATCCTCTCCTCGGAAGACCAAGCCATTCACACCGAGGTTTTTTTCCTTGACGAAAACTATCGTTGCCTCTTGTCCTTTATCTACGGTGCTAATTCAGAAAGTCTTCGTAGGAATCTGTGGGACAGCCTTAGAAAAATGTCTAGTCACCCTGGCAACCTCCCTTGGGCTGATCTTGGTGACTTCAATGCTGTCAGAGCTACGTTTGAGGCTCTTAGAGGTACCTGGCACCCTAATAGCTCGCTTGACCTTGATAATTGTTTTAGAGACTGTGATCTTGATGATGTTTGCCATGAAGGTGTGCACTACACCTGGAATGATGGCCACGATTCATCTATTCGCATTTCTAGAAAGCTTGATCGAGTTGTGGTTAATGGTTTCTATAAATTTTTATTTAATTTAATCTCATCTTATTTACCAAAAAAAAGTTATGGTTAATGGTCAATGGCTTGATCAATTCAGGGGGCAAAAGCTATTTTTCCTCCGGCCAGATTATCTGATCACTCCCCCTGCATTTTTATCCCTACTGATCAATCGACAAGAAAGCATAGGATGTTCCGATTCAATAATTTCCTCACCAAGTCCCCAAACTTTATCCACTTAGTTCTGGATGCTTGGAAGGAAGAAAACACTGGCACACCAATGTTTCGCCTCGTTTTCAAACTTAAACAGGTGAAACTTGCACTTAAAAATCTCAACGTCCTCGAAGGTGATGTCCTTGAGGAGGTTTCTCATATGCGGAAAGATTTAGAGGAGATCTAAGGAATTTCTCCTTTCACATTTAGGAGTTCCCACGAGGAACGGGCCTGTAGGGAAGCTTACTACGTTGCAATGGCGAAGGAAGCCGACCTTATTAAGCAAAAAGCTAAAATAAGGTGGTTTAAAGAGGGCAATCATTGTAATAAATTTTTCTTTAAGACTATTAATGGTAACAACAATAAGAATAGGATTATCTCCCTCATGGATGACTCTGGGAATCCTATTGTTGGTGCTGAAAATGTCCAAAATTTGATTGTGGATCATTTCAGAAAGGCTCTTGGTGCTGGTCGTTTGTATGGCTCGGTAGACGCTAGTCGGCTCCGCCCTTTTATCCAACACACTGTGCCGGACTCGCTGATTGACCCTCTTATTGGTCCAGTTAGCGATGATGAGATACGCAAGGTGATTTTTTCTATTGGTGACTACCGTGCCCCGGGCCCTGATGGTTTCAGTTCCTATTTTTTTAAGGAAACTTGGGACATTGTGAGTTCTTCTGTTTGCGAAGCTATCCGTGATTTTTTCAATCATGGAAAGCTTCTAAAACAAATGAACGCTACGATCATTAGCCTGATCCCAAAGGTCCAATCTCCTCGTCTGGTATCTGACTACCGTCCCATATCTTTTTTTTTTGGTAAGCAAGTATTTTGGATTAAACGAAGAAAAAATTACAAAAGCTATGTTTTTTCTCCAAGTATTATGACTTGGGGATAAAACATAATCCGCTGGGGCATACCCCGAGTTTTTGGTACTCCATTGGATCCGTTGGGACTCAGTTGTTGTGGGCATTTGACCTGTGGCTGCATCTTGGAATGTGGTGCTTTTTTCAATGGATAGGTGCTGTTTGCTTTATGGTTAGATGGAATTTGGAGTATTGGAACTTGCTGCTGTCTGTGTACTGATTAATGTGTAATGTGGCTACTTCGTTTGGTCTATGCTGATGCTGCTCGGGGGAATGAACTGGTGATGAGTGGGCAGAATGGTATCAGTGGGTGGAGAGGGAGATGAGGCTGATTATTAGGTGACACGTGATGCCTCTGGTTTTCCTGATCTGATTTTGTTCCTGCCAGAGGTTTTTTTCTCTATGGATGTTGTATTCTGTCTTTTGTCTCTCTGCTTCTGGGCATATTGGATTGGCTGAATGCTGGCATGGTATGGAGTTGGGTCTGGTGTGAATTACTTAGTGTTGCTGATGCTGAGGCTCGGGTGTCTATGGATTTGATGTGTTATGCTGCTGTATTGCTACTACTGTTGTTACTAGGCTGTGTAGAGTTCTGATGCTTGTGTATGTTGGTGATGGGTTCCGGTCACAGGTTTTATTGGCCTGTTGCTAATGGGTGTGCAGTAGTGTTGCTACTTTCTGGTTTGGGATCGAAACTGCTGTCGGCTTCGATAATGGAAGATTTACTTCTTGGCAGTTGGGTCTGTTTTTGGTGCACCGAAGCATGGAATGCTGCTGTGGTGTTGCAGATCTGCTAAGGCCCATGCCTGCTATCCTTTGTTTCGTAGCCCATTTTTTGGCTGCTGATGAAATGTCATTGTCCTGGTGCACCGGTTGAGGCAGCTATTTGATCGTTGATACTAGTTTTCTTGGTTCGCTGTTTTGCTGCATTGCCTCCTAGTGTATTGATTTGGGCTGAACTCCACAATCAATTTGCAATGGGAGTGCCCCTACTAGTGTTAGTATTGGTGATGGTAGAGCTGGTGGTGGTGGTGGTGGTAGAGCTGGCCTGCATGGTGCTGGATGCGATGAGGAGTTGTGTTGATGATGTTTTTGCTAAATGCCCTTGATCCTCGGAATTTTGCTGATGAAGGTTGCTGCTAGATTTGCTGCTGATGCATGCTGTTGCCTCACGTGCAGTATGCTGATGATAAGCTGCTGTTTGCTGCTGATAATAAAGTGCAGCTGTTGCTTGCTTGCTGTTGTAACGTTTTCCTTGCTGCTGGATATCTTGGATGCTATGGGTTGCCGGCAGATCCGGTTTGATGTATTTTGTTGCTGCGAGGTGATCGGTTGGTTGTTCCGGTCCTCTCGAATGTAACTTTTTGCTTTTGATTTTGTATATCGACAGTGTTATTTTTCTTTCTTCTACTAGATAGATCCTTTTAGGTTTTTTGAGGATCTCTCTGTTGTACCAGCTGCTCGGGGTATGCCCCAGCGCTTTATGTTCTAACTTCAAGTCATAAAATTTAGAGTTATAACATAATTTTTTGTAAACTTTTCTCCTATTAATCCAAAATACACACTTACTTACCAAAAAAAAAAAAAAAAATCCTTTGCCGTTCTCTGGCGTGGTGGATGTGAATCATTAGTGGATTGCCCCTTCTCTAGGGTTCAGCTCGAATCCAATGGCTCCCCCCGTTCTAAGCCAGCGGTTTTTCAAACCAATAAAAATGTTGATCATGCTGTTGCTCCTGGTGTCGCTGGATGTGAGTCTGGGGCTATACCCAGGGTTAAGGTTCCGGCAGTGACCTCTCGGGATCAGGCTGGTCAGGATTTTGGCCTGGGCCCCAAATTGATGGTGACCCCTTCGAAATGTGACTCTGAGATTGTCGAAAATGTGGAGGATGCTGTGCCGGATCTGGTGGCTGGTTTACCCAGAATTACCTCCTGCCCTGCTAAATTGCAGCAGTTGGCAATGGATGCTCCCCCGTATCCTCCTGCTGTCACAATTGAGACCCAAAATTATGAATGTCGAGTGAATGGCTCCCCAACTGGGGCTGAGCTCCGTGGTCTGCTGGCTTCTCAAATCCCAGCTCCTCTTGGTCTGGAACCCCAGGACCCGCTGGCCCCTATTGGTTGTTCCCCTTCTGCCTCTGCTGGCATTGGAATCCAAATGAGGGTTTCAGAAGGATTTGGGCGCTTAGATGGGCCTATTGATATGCAGCTTGATCCTTCCTCCCCTGATGGTGAGCTCCAACATCACCAATTTGATATTGAAGAGTATATGCTTACCCCCTGCTCTATCCGGAGGATTACCAAGAAGTATGCTCTGAATTCTTCTTTGGCAAATGAAATGAAAGGCTCGGAGTCGGAGTGGAAGACTCCATTGTCTAAGAAAAAGAAAAAAGCTGCCTCAAAAAAATCCAGAGGCGGCTCTGGATCTTAGGTTATTCTGTTGGGTTCCTTTTTGACTGGGGTCTCCTTCGGCGGCTCCCAGGGCTCTGGTCTGTTGACCTTTCTTCTAACTTTGTTGCTTCTACCTGTATTAGAAACATCTTTCTTGTTCCTGTGGCTGAAATTTGCTGCCTACGCAGTGCGTCCTTTTTGTCTGCTGAATGGGCCTCTATTTTTGCTGGAGTATGATGGCGTCCTTCTGGCTCACTGGATAGTTTGGCAGTTCTGCTGTTGAATTTGGTTGAATGGATGCACTGGCTAGTGTTTTCTTATGCGGCAAATTCTTGGAACAATGGGCTTGGCTGCTGCTTTCACGCTTGGCAGCAATCAGGAGTTATTGGCTACTGTCATCCAATGGCTGGATGACATTGCCGGGCCTCTTCTTTGGCTGGATCAGATGTGATTTTGTTGCCTTTACTTTCGCTTTATGCTAATCAGCTGGGATCTAGCTTTGGTGATATTGGCTGTTTGGTAGGCAGCAGCTGCTGTCTGCTGAAAGTTGCTTGGGTGTTGAGTCTGATTTCGACTGATTGGCTGGACTTGTGAGTGTTTTTGCTGAAGGTGTGCTTCAACTCAGATGCCTTTGCTGGTATATAGCTGACTCTGACAGTCCCCTTAGTGGTTGTGCAATACCGGTTTGCACTAGCCTATTGGCCGGATTGGAGGACAATCTCTCTATTATGCAAAGCCGGTTTGCACTGGCTTTAATGCCGGAATGGGTTTCGTATTGCTGACGTGGAATGTGAGCATTCCTTTCCTGCTCTCTTTTGCTCCCGGTATGGTCTTCAAATCCTATTGCTGACGTGGCTTGCTGGGTTTTGGTTTGATTCACTGCCGGTTTGGTGGCACGGTTGGGATGGTCTCCTGCTGAAGTGGCCCTGCTTCACTGTTGCCGGTTTGCCCGATTGCTTTCTCCTCCTGGCTGCCTATTCCCGGCTGAAGCTTTACTGCTGATGTGCAGTTTTTGCTGAAGTTTGGCTAATTGCCGGAATGGAATTCGTCTTGCATACGTGGAAGTTGCTTTGCTGCGCTCGCGGTGTCTGAAGCGGTGCAAACCGGATTGACAAGTTTACATGCCGGACTGGATTACGAATCTTAAGTATTCCGGTTTTTGCTCCCTTGGTTCCCGGTTTGTTGCCATCTTGCCGGTTTGATGGGGTATGGCGTTGTGCTTCGCAGTTGGGCTTGAGTATCAGTTGCTGGTTTCTTTATGCTTCACTGCTGGAGGTGTGAAGCTGGTTTCATGAGAACTGCCTTAAATTGGCTTGTTTTTGTTTAGAAACTGTTTTACTGATGTTAGAATACTTTATTTGTACTGCACGAATACCAGTATTTTTGTCTTTCTGTTGGTTTTTTTGTTGTATCTGAGTGCTCGGGGCATGCCCTAGCATCTATGGTTTATCCCCTAGTCGGAAAAACACTAGGTGATAAATTATTAATTGTAAATTTTTTCTCCCATTAATCCAAATCACTTACTTACCAAAAAAAAAAAAAATCCTTTGGAACGGCTCTTCTGAAGGTAGAGTCAATGCTAAAGTGGCTTGGCATGATATTTGCTACCCCAAGGATGAGGGTGGTTTGGGCATCAAGAACTTGATTGACCAAAACAAGGCTCTTAACTGTAAATTCCTTTGGCGTCTCCTCACCAGAGACACGAACTCTGCTTGGTCTTTATGGATATACAAGAACAGAATCAAAGACAGGTGCATTTGGACCATTAAAGTCCCGGCATCAGCCCCTTGGAGCTGGCGTAAAATTATGAAACTTCACCCTTTTATGCGAGCGTACTCTGTAAAGGTCATTGGGGATGGTTCTGATACCTTCCTCTGGCACGATAACTGGCATCCCCTTGGCTCCCTAAGTGAGGTTAGCACCGACCGTACTCGCCTTGTCTCGGGTTTGTATTGGGATATTAAGGTCGACGCTATAATCAGAGACAACAAATGGGATTGGCCAAACCCCTTTGACACTGAGGTTTCCCACCTTGCTGTGAATATGCTGACTAACCCTCCCTGTAGCAACCACAAAGACTCTTTGAGATGGGCTGGGTCTCTCTTTTTTTTTTTTTTTTTTTTTGGTAAGTAAGTATTTTGGATTAATGGGAGAAAAAATTACAAATTTAATGTTTTATCGCCAAGTATCTTGACTTGGGGATGAAAACATTATCTGCTGAGGCATACCCCGAGCAACTAGTACATTTAAAGGTACACAACAGCCTCTAAGAGGCCAACGTTCTACATAATCAACAGAAAATAAAAAACAGTACATCACAACCCAGAGGGGAAGCATCGCTTTCCAACCCCCTGAGTGCATAACCTGGAACCGGCATTACAGTAGCTGGGAACATATTCAAACCGGCAGCAGATGCATCAAATTCAAAGAGGTCCACGTCCGCAAACCGGCTAAGATCAAGCCAACGTCGAAGCCACGTTAGCAGATGCATCAAAAAATTCTAACCGGGAACAAATGGAGCAGAAGCTGGTACGCAATAAACATAGTCCATTCCGGCAGTTGACCCTGTGCAAACCGGTTTGCAAACGAATTGAAACCGGCATTGATTCCATTCCGGCAAAACCGTGAAAATAGAGTTCATAACCTGGAAAACTCAATCCACGACAGCAGTGATTCCATTCCAGCAAAACCTAGTGCAAAACGACATTGCACAACTGAGAGAACGAGTTCCTAACCGGCATAAGAGCCTATGCAAGCCGGATAATGATGTCTAGCAAAATCAACACCAGAAGCAGTAACCTTCAAGCATCAGCAGGGACCATAGCAGAGGGTCAACACACATCGGCCAATGGGATCAGCCAGCGAAGGAGATTCCTGCAAATCCAATCAGGATGGTAAGTGATAGATAGATTAACAGTGCATTGCAACCAGATCTAGCTACATCTCTGGACTTCAAGCTTCACCAGGGTCATCAAACCATCATCTGGATGCAGCCAGTAAATTGCCACTGCACCAAAATAGTACAGCAGCCATTTCATAATCAGCAGAAGAACAGAGCCCTGGTATCAAAAATACCAGCACATGCTTCAGCTCAATGTCATACAGCAACTTCACCAACACAAGACAGCAGCTCACATCAAGAGCAACATGAACTCATGCATCAGTAGCTGCTCTTCACAGAGAGGGCAAAAAACAGCTACAATCCGCGGGAAGAGCCTCCCAACTATGCTCCCTCCCAGACAGTCTCAGCATACAATTCAGAACCACTTCTCATCAGCCATATCGTCAGATGTCACATTTAAAGCCATCCTTCGACTATTGATCAATTTGAGCCCCATGAGCAGGGCAACTTACCAAAACAGCGGTCAATTCACCCATGGCAATCATCAGCATCCAACTGGGTCTCTCAATGGTAAATTCTCGACCAAATCCGCATACACTCTCATCCACCCTCCCAATCCAAAGGTTACTTGGGCTCACTTGGTGTGGGGACCTTCCCATATCCTTTCCCACGCATTTACCCTTTGGCTCGCCATTAGGAGGAGACTGAATACCATTGATCGTCTCCACTATATTCCAAACATTTCTCCCAAATGCATTCTCTGCAATACAGGAAATGAAAACATTGAGCACCTTTTCTTCTCCTGCCCATTTTCCAGAGCGTTATGGACTAATGTTCAAAGACACTCTGGTATCCATTGGCCCCATCCTGAGTGGTATCAAAACATTTCTTGGGCTGCATCCGTTTGGAAAGGGAGTAGCCTTTTGGCTGTCTCTAAACGCTTGTCATTGGCCGCCACGGTCTATTTCATATGGAGGGAACGCAATAATCGAATTTTTCAAAAATCTCCCCCCAAGACATCTCTCGTATTTTCTCTTCGGTGGTTGACATTGTGAGGATTAAATTAATGACCATCCCGGCTTCTAAGAGGGATGGTTATGGGTCGATTCGAATCCGGTGGGGTTTATAAAAAAAAAAAAGTTTTGATCTGCTGCATGCATTGCTGTCCGAAAAAAGGGTTTGGTTTGCTGCATGCCTTGTTGCCGGGCTGGTCTTACCTGGGCTTATGATGTCGGTTTTGCCGTTTTCCCCGCTCCCTGGTCTGACTTGCTCCCCTTTGGACGAGGCTCCTGGTTTTTTTAGTTTGTTTTTTTCATTACTTTGTTTTTTTTCCGATACTTGGGCTGGTTGCATAGCTCGGGTATTTTGGTGTAGTCCCATCCCCCCCCCCCCAAAAAAAAAATTGTAAATAAAAAGGATGAGAAGTTTGCAGCTCCTGCCTCCTCTGGTGTCTGGTTCTCTTGCCTGTCTTTTTTAAATTTCTTTGCTGTGATCATTCATTATACCACTTGGATGGCCTGGCCCTCTTGTGATGAATAGGTTGGGTGTTGGATTGAATGCATAGAGTGGCACCGGATGTTGATATGCTGAATTTCTTATCCATGAACTGGGCGATGATGCTGTTTGTGGTTTACTGGCATTCGGTGCTTGATCTTGTTGTGGGGATGACATGATGCTTTGGTGCTTTTGAATGGGATCTGGGTTTGAAAACTTTGAAGGTTTCTGGATGCCAGGTCGTTTTTTGGGGCTTGGTTCACTGCACTGTGGTGTTGTGTTGGGGATGTGTTTTTTGCGGCATGTGCATCGTGGTTGGCTGATGTTTGTTGTTTGGCTGGTTACTGGATAATGCTATGTGATGTACTGTTTTATTGTGAACTCTGCCATTGGGTTCATTGGCGTGGGAAAGTCTTGCTGGGTCTGCTGATGGGTAATTTTGAATCTGCTCCTCTACTTTCGACTAAGGCTTTTCCTGGGATTCTGAATGATGCTGGTGGCCGGTTGATGACTGACCTGCTGGTCCTGATTGTCAAATTGGCGTGGTGCGGGGAGTGATGCTGGAACACGTTGACTTGGCCTCTTTGCTCCCTCATGCTGAAGCAATGATTATTATGCCTGTGGCGGTTAGCAAGATAGAAATAATGTGGTCATTTGTTGCGGGTGTATGCTGTTGAAGCCTCTCTGGGGTGTGGTGTGCTTCTTGCTGAAGCATTGAGATTTTGTGTAAATTGTATTGCATTGATTACCATGATGGAATGGTTGTAATGATCTCGATCCAAGATGCCTTCTATTGCTGCTGGAGGCATTCATTGGTGATAGGGGTTTCTGGTGATGAAGCTGGAGTAAACTCATTGATGCTGAGGTATGGGATGTTGCCTTTTAGGAAATTGCTGGTACTGGCAGAGACTGAGGTGTTAGTTCCTCGGGCCTTGCTGTGAACTCCTGGTATGGGGAGCCCATTTTTTGAGCTGGACGCGTGCTACTTTTGCTGGTGCATATACCAGTACAATGTCCGGTTGCTTGTTGGTTTGAAATGATGTTTGTAACGAGTTTTTTCCCTTGGTTGGAATCGTCTATTAATATAGCCCGTGAGGATAGGAACATGCTGCTCTTGGACGATACCTGTAGGTTGTAGGCCTCTGATGTGGATGCTACCTGGAGGCATGCTGTTCGATTGCTGTAGGAGGGGTGTGGAACTGTCTTCTCGTTGCCTGTGATTGCTGAGTCTTAATGCCGAGGGCGGGCAGTGGTCTTGTCTTGTGGTAGGCTGATGCTGCTGAGCTTCTTCTCTGAGTTTGCTGGGATTTTTTGAGAGCAATGTGAAGCTGGGTAGTCTGCAGTGCTGAAGCTCTGAATCTGTGTGGATGTGGCTGTTTTTTTTTTTTTTTGCCCTGATGATAATTGTAGATGACGATTTGCATGTTTTCATGACAATCTTATAATCTGCGCCTTCCCTTGATGATGGCTGCTTCTGCGGATCACTGTTGCTGGTGCAAACAGTGAGGCTCAGGTTCATTCTATGCCCAGATTGGTTGGACGTGTTCGCATGCTACCCCTCCCGTGCTGAAGTTGAAGCTGCTGATGCTCTGAAATTGGCAGCTGTGCACTTGGAACTATCCGTGGAGTGTGGTGGCTGTGCGTATTAGCCTAAATTTTCGGAGTTCAGTTGCGGCTGTCTTGAATGGAATACTTGAGGATATTGATGATGATGTATGTTTGCAGAGGCCATGTGCTCCCTGCTGATTGGAGTACTTAGGTACTTTGGGCTGTCGGCAGTCCCGGTGTGATACAGTAAGTTGCTTCGGGGTGATCGGATGTTATTGCTCTGGTCTTCTTTTTTTTTTGGTAAGCAAGAAATTTGGATTAATGGGAGAAAAGAATTACAAAATCGATGTTTTATCGCCAAGTATTTTGACTTGGGGATAAAACGTAATCCGCTGGGGCATACCCCGAGCATCTAGTACATCCAAAGGTAAATAATAACCTCTAGGAGGCCAACGTTCTACAAAATCTATAGAAATGGAAAAGATTACATCACAGCCCCTGCACCCACAACGCTGGAGCACAGCATATCTTCCACTTCGGCCACGAGTCCAAACCGGCTCCCTCAAGTCGTCAAACTGGCTTGAAGAGCGGCAATTAAAATCGGCCACAGGTTGGCAGCTGAGAACCGTAATGGAAAACGGCAATTGAAAACGGCCACAGTAAAGTCAAACCATCCATGAGTCAACATCGGCAATTGAAATCGGCTTTGAAATCGGCCACAGTAAATCCAAATCGGCCATAAATCGAAAACGGCAGGTGCACAAAACAGAATCGGTCCATGCGAATAAAAGGACGAGAAAACGGCTCAATGCACCAGAAACTGGCTCCCATGCACAAACAAAAACGAAACCGGCAAACACACATGCCAATTCAGCAGTTCAGAATCCATTCCGGCAAAAAAGCCAATGCAAACCGGTTTTGTCTTCACCAGCATCCTGCACTCAGCTTTCTGCACAGAGAGGAAAGAAACCAGAACCAAAGGCGCTAGCTAAAGCCCATCAGATCCCATTCCTCAGCATCAAAGAGCAGGGCCACACCACACACCAGAATCCACCGGAAACATATCAATCCGGATCATCAGCAGGCATTGCACCATTCCAGCATCTGTTGCTGAAGCAGGCGTCAAAAGAAATCAGGACACCACCGCAACAAGCTGCAGCTTAATGCTAAGAAATAGCAGTTTGTCAGAGCAGTTCAACCACCTAGAGCCAAAATACATCCTAGCAGGAGCAGCAATGATCAATAGCAAAGATCACATCCGAAAGTGCAACAACCAGCATCAGCCACTTTCAGCCAAAGTCAATTGTTAGTTAGAAAACTAACAAGCGTTAGAGGGTTCCATGTAAATAGCCATCAGCATCCAAACAGATGCCAACTGCAAGCCATCATGATTACTGGTTAGAGATCACTCCACAGCAGCATCATATGAGACAAGAGAGGAGCATTGCCCCTGGCAAAGCAATTCCCCAATCTGCCTCCAGCATAACGCTAAGGCTTTCCCCTCACCATCAGCTGCAAAGGCAAGACCACTTACATGTTCCATCAAAAGGTCCAACGGACACCAACCAGCTCTGGCCAAAATTCAGATCAGAACAAAAGCAGGAGGATCAAACCAGCCTAGAGGAGAGAACAACTAAGGTTCCAAACATTCGAGAGAACCTCAAACAACCCGATCCCAACCATAGGACCAACCGGAACCCATTAAGTTCGATTACCCTTAGACGCGGATTTCTGTTTCCTACGATACTTAACAGACTGCCAGGAATCCTTCTGGGGAGGAGCCGCAATGTGTGATACCTCGGGAGTATCCAAGTGAGAGTCCGTGGGGGAAGCAGCACTCAGACCAATTGGGCTACTCAAACCATGACCAAATTGGTAAGAAGTATCCTAGGAGTACTTCGTTATGATGCGTGAGATAGATGGGGGGGTAACCAGGTCAACCTCGAGATCAAGGGGTCCGGGGGGATCAGCAACCGGACCACAAGCCTGCTCCGACACAGGAGGCAATAAGGGAAGGGAAGATTCCAATTTTGGCACAGCGACAACAGTGGGATGAGGATCCAGCTTAACAGGGGCACCCACCAGTCCAAGGGCTGCTAATCGTTCCTCCTCGGAGATTGGCCAGCACACCTTACCACCCACCAAAAAGCCCGAAGGGTCAGCATCAATCCCACGACATAGGATCTCAGCAAATGAGGGACCGATTGGTAAGCAGGAAATTGGAGCATTGCATCCAGCAGACAGCTGCAACAAAGCAGGGCAAGAGGCAGTTCTGGGGATACCAACTTCAGGAACCGACTCAGCACCCACCGAAATCTCTGAATTTTCAGAGTCACTCATTGGAGAATCCGCATTCAAGTGGAGATCCAGCCCAAGGTCCACGCCAGTCTGATCCCTAGAACACAAGGTAATATCAAGGGGGTCCGAATCGGGATCACATTCAGGCCCAAGTTGCGAAACTTCACCAGACTTGACCCGGCAAATGATGGTAGGATTCCCAGAGGACTCCATGCCAGATTCCTTCAATTTAGAAGTAACCATAGAGATCTCAGAGGAAGCCTCACAGAGGGAATCAGGGATACAAGGAGGCCCTGGAGGAGACAGGGGATCATTCACCACACAGGATTCCAAGACAGCAGGCAATTGATCAGGAGGGCTAGTCAGGACAGATGACCCTGGAGCAGGAGGGCCAGATTTGGAGGAATTTGGCAATAAACATGCAATCTTAGCCCGACATTTAGCTTCATCATGGCCAATTTGTTGGCAGCTGCCGCATCGTGTCGGTTTCCACAAGTATTCCACACTCACCATCAGAATAGAATCAGAACCAGGTTCAGGTCTGATGGTGATGCTCTGGTCTTCTCGGAAGTAATTTTTTGCTTTTGCTTCTGTATAATGACAGTATTATTTTTTTGTTTTCTGGTTCTTCTGTTAGATAGTTCCTCTTTGATTTTTTTGATGAGTTCTCTGATGTACCAGGTGCTCGGGGTATGCCCTCGCTTCTTATGTTCTAACTCCAAGCCATAAAACTTGGAGTTATAACATATTTTTTTTGTAATTTTTACTCCCGTTAATCCAAAATACACACTTACTAAAAAAAAAAAAGATATTGGGCTGGGCAGGTTGCTGTTGATGTTGGATACCTGCATTGGATGCTCATGCAGGTTGTGCTACATGTGTTTTATGGTGAGAGCTGGGTGTGGCAGGGCCACTGGTTTGGAGCTGGTCCTGAATTGGCGGCATATATGGCGCTGGCGGCTGCTACCCTTGGGCTAACAAAATGAATATGGAGCAGTGGGTTGGAGTTCCCTATATTTTGCCTCTCTGGTGGCAATTAAGCTTTTCTTGCTGAATTATGCTTTGTTGTAGGGCCGGGTTACTTTCGGTCTAATTTGCTATTTTCACCTAGGTGAGGTTTGCTTTTTTCATTTGAAAAATATGTTCATGATTTTATTCATGGTGATGCTCGGGGTATGCCCTAACTCGTTGTTCTAAGTCCAAGTTGGCAAAACATTGGGAGTTAGAACATTGTTTTTGTACTTTTTATTTCATTTAATTCATTAAACTTACTTAGCAAAAAAAAAAAAAAAAGTCGTTATGGCCTTATGGTCAATGTCTTGTGCCAAGGGGGCAGCTGCGGCAGAAACATTTCGACGAGGAGAGACCCTAGGAGGAGTGGAGGATGTGTTATTCCGTGGGTTGTCGACCTGCTTTGGGACCCAAGACGACATGATTGGGTGGCCCTTATTCCCTCTTTTATCTGGGGCGGCACTACGCACCGGCCTATGATGGTACTCGAATTTAATTTCTCTGAGTTGATCAGCCAATTGTTCAGCATAGCCGCTTGTTCGAATCTTAATAGATTCTGGTTGGAGGGCATCAACCCACATTTCGACACAAACACGGGCGAAACCCATTCGCTCGAGTTTTTCAGTGACAGGGTCTAATAGGAGAGGTTTTCCAACCGCACTCGCAATCCAGCTTAATCCCAGAGGGGTCCAGTATTCAACCGGGATCCCAGACATGGTGATCCAAATAGGGAACGATTTGTGCTCCTCATGGGATAAGATCATTCCCGGCATCCACTTCTTAAGAAAAAAAGGATGCCCAGCTATCGTCCACGGGCCACTAGCAAGACATTTGTGTATTTTGAAATTTGTCTTTGTCTTCAGCGGCGTTCCAGGCTTGTGCCTCTGCCGGGCGGCGCCGGAGCCAGTCACGGCCGGTCTCCTGGTTGCTTCGCCCAGTTCCCTCCTAGGTTCCGACTCCACCTCTCTACCTCTTCATTGCTCAGATCTGTCTTCGTCGACCTCTGATTCTGAGTCTTCGATTGTGGCTGGCCTCGGCCGGTCTCCTGGCTGCTTCCCCCCGGTCCGTTCCTGGTTCCGACTCCTCCCTCTAGAGAGAGATCCTCTCTCTTCTCTCTAGATTCTCAAATCTGAACGGCGTCTCTGAACTTGCGACCCCTGCTCGAAGGCGATGGGGACGAGAGTCCCTGTTCCGGTTTCCTTTTGGAAGATCGGCTATGGATGCTGCCCGGTCTCAAATGGATGTTGAGTTCTATGGTTTTCGGTGATGCTATCCGTAGATTTTGCTCTAGTGCTGCTCGTTGGACTGTCACTGATGTTTGCCCTGTGCTCTGGCGCTGAAACCCTTTGCCTTCGTGTTTCCTTCCTGTTGGACGGGATGGAGGGCGCCCGTGCAGCTCTGATTAGGGACTTCTTGGCTGGGGTGCTGAAGTGCTAACCATGGTCTTGTTTGGTCGATGGTTTTCCTTCTGATGCGGTTTCACTGGTCTGTGCTGACATTGGCTGCTTTGCCAATTTGATGGGTCCTGTGCTCTGGATTCGTTGAGCCTTTTTTTTTTTGGTAAGTAAGTGATTTGGATTAATGGGAGAAAAAATCTTACAAGTAATGATTTATCACCAAGTGTTTTTTCGACTTGGGGATAAATCATAATTGCTAGGGCATTCCCCGAGCACCTTGATACAATGAATGAAACCAACAGAAAAATGCTGGACTTCACGCAAAACAGGCAGACCACTCTACCATCGGTAGAGAAGATCCTAAACAAGACAATCTAAACATAAACATTTCCAAAAAATCGCTAAAGAAAAGCCTATACACCCACAGTTTCAGCATCAATAAAGCTCCAAACCAGCCAAAGGCCTACCCTGCTCCATTTGATGAACCAAAAAACATGGGCTAGCAGCAGCTGCCATCGCAAAAACATGGCAGTAGTCCACCAGCTTCAGGATTCCGCCAAAAGGATCCTCAAGCCAACCAAGAGCCTTTTCAGCAAACACCTTACGGCCGTCTTCAACAGCATCAGAAGATGGAACAGCATCCAGTAATTTCAACATTGGAGCCAGCATGATCAGCATCCACATTGGAGTCCTATCCATCATCAAGCTCCATGCACCAGGATCAACAGTCCAACACTGCAGCCCAATCAGAATCATAGCCACCGCTGATAAAGGAACACCAGGTTCCAGCAAATCCAATCAGGATGGTAGATCATAGAAGCTGCAGATTCCACATAGCCAACCCCAGTAGCCAACCCCGGCCTTTCTGGAGTGTTGCAGTTTTTCTGGAGCTGCTAGTTTTTAGTTGTGCAATAGCGATTTGCACTAGATTTGCCGGAATGAAATCTATGCTGACGTGGATTGAGCTTCCCAGGCTTTGTATTCTAACTTCGTGGTTTTGCTGGAATGGAATCAACATTTCGACTGCAAACCGGTTTGCACAGGATGCCGGTATGGATTATGCGTAATCCAGGTTCTGCTCGGTTGACTGCCGATCTGTTTTCAAGTGCCGGTTTGGGTCTCAAAATGAATCGGCAATTCATTTGTTGTAATTTTGAGATTACATTTGTTGTTTCTTGTTGAACGTTGTCCTCTTAGAGGCTATTCTGGTATAATCTGTTGTACCGATTGCTCGGGGTATGCCCTAGCTCTCTATGTTTTTTTTCCAAGTCAAAATACTTTGAGCAAAAACATAGCTTTTGTAATTTTTTCTCCCTATAATCCAAAATACTTACTTACCAAAAAAAAAAAAAAAACCCCAGTACCAAACCGGAGGAGCAAATTCAGCATATTCAGTTCTGATTGCTGCTTTACATCAGCATCCCCACCACCAGGACAAGGGTCCAGCAAAAGCAATCATAGCAGGCCAGCCATTTCAAGCACAGCAGAATATATCCAGAATTCCAGCAAGAGGCCGTGATTTCAACTCTGGGAACTCTCCAGGAACAGAAAAGCACTCTATTAGCAGTCCACGGACTGATGTTTCAGCATCTTCAGAAAATGCCAACAGCTGCAGTTGTGAATCAACATCATCAGCACCACTATAAGGGCTCAGCTACAAGCAGCAGAGCCGATTG
>JAODPA010106149.1:0-49673 GCA_025585075.1 Nepenthes mirabilis
GAAACAAATATTATACTATGTAGCATTTTTTTTTAAATTGTTCAACATTATCAAATTCTTATGTAGAAATTTACTTCTTTCAATGAAATTTAATCCATAAGCAAGATAAATATCCATTTGACCAAAAATTTTTTGACGTGCATCCTAAATCAGGAGTGGTATTTGAATATATCAAATTGAACTATTAACTTCCTCATCTAGATCCTATATATCATAACGATTAATATCAGATAAAAAGAATATGAGACTCATATCTTATACATTCTTTAACATTTAAGTTAGAAATTTCTCAAAGAGAATTTAAAAAATTAAACGAAAAAAAGAAATGAGTGCGAAATTGAATGAATTTAGAAGATTTTGACTCATTGTATCTAATAACTTAAGAATGAGAAATATTTGCGATGAGTGCGCAGAATACTTCTCTTTCTCTTCATTTTTCTATAACCTAAACGTTAACTAACTTGTTTGTCTGAAATTGGCACAGTTATTATTTAAAACGTTATATTGAATTAGGTTTCAACTGTTATGTTGATTTTATAACTGTTTATTAGTCAATTCTAGACATTTATTGGCTATTACTGTCTATTTTGATGTGGTTGACAATCAATTTTGTACAACAATTTGTCAAAATTTAATATCATATTTATTCTTTTGTTGGGTCGTTGATCATCTCAATTTTTAATGTCTTTGATATTTCGATCGTTCAATCGGTCAGTAGAGTATTTGTCTAGACTGATTATTGAATCAATTTTGTATCAAGTTGAGTGACTCAAATATTTAGATAATCATCTTTGGGTTGATAATTTGTAGGTCCCATATTTTTATATGGTCAGAATAATAATATCTAAATCGTACCTAATATTTTTAATTATAATAGAAACTGAGATTTGCTTTATAGATGTATATATGCGCCAATGTTTTGTTTGAGTTTGTTTTGTTTAATCCCTTAAACTGTAGTAACACCGAAAATAATAATATCCATTAACGAGACCTCTTCATCTCTTTACCCTCGATCCATCTTTTGACAATCCCTTCTCCAGAGGCAACAACTCTACTCGGTGGAAGTAATATTCGTCTTCTCTCCCTTTCTCTCTCTCTCTCTCCCAAGTGCAATTCCATCGCACCCCTCTTCCCTTGTCGTTCGAATCGGTAACCTCCCCTCTCTCTCACGCATTCTTTGCTTAATTTTCAAGCAACTCATTGCTTTCACTTCTTAGTCAGAGCAAATTCGTTTCATATATGAGCAACAAGGTCCTTTCAAATCGTAAATTGTGTTCATAATCTATTTTTAGCTGCAAAGTGTTTGATACTTGTGTTTCGATTTTCGTTAATGGAACTCAATTTGAAAATGAGCAGTTCGGTGCACTTTATGCTTCCTAGAAAGCGAGCTGTTGGAGGAGGAGAGGTGGTTGCCGACAACGAAGACGAAGTAGTTGAGGTCTCACAAAGCATCAACGTTATCCTAAAAAAGCCCTGTTCAATTCCGACTGCCTCCTGCGCTACCGGAACTACTACTGATACTACGGCATCGGTTACGACGGGGAACGCGAACGGTAAAGGAAATAACGGCGGAGAAAGTAGCAGTGAATCTGAGGTGCCGATCATGTATGCAAACAATTCGGCTGATATCGATGAAGATCTGCACAGCCGGCAGCTGGCGGTGTATGGTCGTGAGACTATGCGGCGGCTGTTCGCCTCGAACATT
This sequence comes from Nepenthes mirabilis, assembly GCA_025585075.1. Lineage (NCBI taxonomy): Eukaryota > Viridiplantae > Streptophyta > Magnoliopsida > Caryophyllales > Nepenthaceae > Nepenthes > Nepenthes mirabilis. The sequence continues at coordinate 1,706 of JAODPA010106149.1, forward strand.
CTCATTTCTGGGATTAATGGCCTCGGGGCTGAGATTGGTATATTCTGTTTCTCTTGCAACTTTAATTGTTTCTCTTAGTAGTTCGTTTTTTGTTGATTTGGTCGTTAGTTTGTTGTTGTGGTTTCCATTTGTTCTACACAAATTGCTTTTGTACAATGTAGAAGATTCTTTTAGGCATATCATTTAGTGCAGGGTACCAGAAGATGATGATACCGCCTTTGTATGTGTCTAAAACTCCTGGTGAAGGGGTATGGATGCCTAATTTGGTACCTTTGGTGCCGTCTTGAACTCACAGGAGTATATAAGATTTAAATCGCCATGTGGATAGTTGAATTATACTTACCAAAAAAAAAAAAAAAAAAGTGGATAGTTGAATTATTAAGTTATTTCACAAATGATAATGCAGATTTAGTCATAAATGACATATCTAAATCCATAGTAATCTCCATTTCTCGAATAAGAGGTAGGTTTCTCTCTCTTCTTCTCTCTCTTCTGTTAATGACAGGTTTTGAGAATCTGCGGAAAACCCCAAACTTTCTGCCTCAAAATTAGAGTAGCAAAATACCAGTTTGCAGAACTACACCTTAATAAATCTGAAAGATGTGTTGATATCAATAGTGACTTATTATTTTGATGAATCAATTCTTCGAACAGAAGAAGATTATATAAGCACTTAATTGTAGCCTCACTTATCAAATTCTATTGTGGATGATGTAATTTTTACTGAAAAATTTGCCATAATATAACTGATTTATGCAAAATATTATGTAAAATGGATACAAATTTGTGACTGCTAGTAGAAGAGGACTTATTCCACAATTACTTAAATGCTGTTTTTCTGTCAAAGATCAAACATATTAAGGTAATAACTTCTTTAATAATATATAACTAAACTGTATAAGATTGAAATACTTAATTATTAAAATATATTGCCAAATATGTATCATACTACCATGTCATTTGAAGCAATTCTAACATTCTCCAAACTGACTCATATGATGATAATGTAATTATTGAAAGATTAAGGTAAACTTTATGCGCGCATCTATCCAATCCTTTAACAATTAAGTCAACATAGTATTGATTGAACAACCTACGAGTGCGGGTTATAGCGGTTTCATATTATTAGAGGCATGGTTCCGTTTATGTACCATAATACTAACAAATGATTTGTCCGCAATATTGAGGAAAATATCGATAATAGGAGATCTAATACCAATATTTTTTGATATCCCAAAAAAATCCCGATATATTGTTGATATTTTCTTGACAGCTTTTTCAAAATATTTTAATTTTGAAATCTAATACTAATATCGATACCGATATTTTCATTTATGGTCCACAGTCCAAAATGAGAAGCATCTATTGGATCTAATAATAATGTCTTTGTCAAAAAATTGTTCCTGTTATAATTAATCCACAAACATTTTGTTCAAACATTGTGGAAAAAAAAAACATTTAAGAACTTGTACACAGAGATCTTAAATGTTAATAGATAAAACATAATGTAATCCGCAAGTACATTATGGTTTACAATAAAGAGCCACACTGTCAGCATGATCCTTAAGGGCCTTTGGTGGTAAACTGTTCGTTAATGGATTGGACTTGATATGCTCTATTGATACCTTATATTCTGACTTCATTTTTAATGAGTTATTTAATTTTTCATAAATTTAGCGCTATTTGAATACTTCTCGTTTTTAGGAAAAAAGTCTACTACAACATTATCATCACAGATTTTCATCAAATTAGTTATACAATTAATGATCTCAAGTCTTGAAATACAATTCCGCAGCCATGATGCATAAATTGTGGCCACAAAGTATGTCACAAATTCTGCCTCGATAGTGAACACTATAATTGTAGACTGCTCCACGCTTTATTATTATATTGCTCCTCTAACTAAAAGAAACACACAACTAGAGGTAGACTTTTTGGTACTCAGACATCCATCATAGTTTGAATCTTAATGACCAATCACCTCTCATTGATTAGATTCCCATAAGTGAGCATATGATCCGTTTACTTCTTACAACATATGCCTAAGGAATTTTTTCTTCTGTTTCAATCTTAGTCATTATGTGGGCACTACATTAGATTTAATATATCTCCTTGCTTGATTGGAGCAGTACTAGATGCATGGAAATCTCCATCCCAAAGTTCTCTTAACTTTTTCAATATATTCCCTTTGAGTTAATCGTAACAGTCCATGTTATCTATCATGGAAATTGTCTATTCCTATCTCCTAAGGTGTCTCACCTCTATCTTTGATTTTAAAGTTCTTGAAGAGAAAATCCTTAATTTCACGTAACAATCCAAAATCACTATTTGTGAGCAATATATCATCAACTTATAGACTTGGGAATATAAACTTACTCCCACTAAAATTCATATTTGTATACACCAATTTGTTAAAATGGTGTCATGGAACTTAAAAGTACTATTGGTGGAAAGCTTGTTTAAGTTCATATATTGACTTCTTTATTTTGGATACTAAGTGATCCTTTCCCTCTATTTGGAAATCTTTAGGTTGTTCTATAAAGCTTCTTTTTCTAAGCTTCCATTCTAAAATAGTGGTTTTAATATCCATATAGTGCACCCCCAAATCATAATATGCACCAAACATGTAATGATTCTCAACAAGTCCTTAGAAATATGAAAGAAAGTTTCTTTGTAATCAATGCCCCCTTCTTTGAGTAAAACCTTTGCCAGATTCCAACTTTATGTTGTTTAAAATAGCCCTTGGAGTCACGTTTGAGCTTAAAGACCCATTTAGATTCGACTTCTATGTCCATTGGGCAATTCAACAAGGTCTGGTACTTTATTCCAGTCCATTGATCTTAACTCACCTTTTCATGGCATCATTCTGTTTAGAAAAATCTTTACCTTTCTTGGATTATTTGTATGAATCTGGATCACTAGTTGTCCTTACATCGAATTTTGATTTTTGTTTATGTACTATGTAATCATCCAAAATAGTAGATCTCCTTTTTAATACTATTTTTGTGGTGGTTATAAAATTGGTTTATTAGTGACGATCTCATATGCAATGTTTGATCATTAATTTGTTGCTCAATAATAGGAAAAAAATAATTTCCTTAGAAGTTGTGGGTAAATAGACTTATACTTCTTGAATTTTCTATTTTGTAGAATAACACTCTCACTAATGTCACAACCCTCAATGAATTTCACATTTATTATTTTTGTTATCCTCGCACTATACTTAAGATAGTAAACCTATATCCCTTGGATGTTTTTAGATATTCAGTAAAGTATTCATTTACCATTTTGAAATCTCATTTCTTCATGTGAATCATACATTCTATCCTTTGTTAGACATGTCACGACCTGGCACGAGTGGATAATAAGTAAATAATAAATAAACCCAATTTAAATTTTTTCGTAATGATTAAAAACCAAATAACTTAACTACTGAGTCTAACTTAACAAACTAAATCCAAAATAACATAATATTCAAAATATTTGATAGCGGATATAGAATCTGTCCAAACTAAATCCTGTCTAATTTCCAAATAAAATATGACAACTTGCTCGAAATTTAAACAATCCACAAAGGAAAGTATCTAACAAATATCCAAACCATCCTAATATAAAATTTGTACAAAATCTAACTAATGTAGTATTCTCAAATAATACAGTCCACTATCAACCGAATTATACAAAAATATCCCAACATTATTGTCCATATATATATATGTGCAAACAAGTAAATAAAGTCTTCAAATCTCTCTTATCTTAATCCTGCAAGTAATCTACGGCCCTCTAATCTAAAAAGGCTTTGAAAATATGATAAATTGTGAACCTAAAACTCAGCAAATACATATGAATAATATACAAATCATGTACATAAATTAGATAAGAGGACTGAAAACTATGAACAACTGTGAATATCCGAAATGTCCAAAATTGCAAATGCGTAGTCCAAATCATGATTTCGGACTAAAAAATTTATAACTCATTTATGAATGGCAAATACTACAAATTTTATGAAATCATCTAAAGCCTAAATCATATGATTTTGAAAGGCTCAAATGTTTACAGTTGGATAAATTCAAAAATTATGTTAGAACTCCTAAATTTCAAAAGGTCAATCATTTCAAAATATAAAATACGGTGTAAATCAAAATTTAGAAATTTAAATAATATTATATCTGAGAACCAAGAATCAAAAAGCCAATTTTGAGGAAGGATTATATGTCCTCTTGATAATCTTAGGCCAAAATATTATTATTCAAACTCCTAGATGGGCTGTCTACAAATTACTCCATATAGACGTGGTCAAATACCACTTTCTTTTGTCACCAGTGAGTGATAGGTGCAATTATCAAGCACACTTAATATACAAGAACCCCCGAATATATGGTTCCGTCAATTTCTTACAATGGTTATCAATAAAAATAAAAAAACAAATGGAGGCTACATAACAAATATCCAAAATTTTTTCACTCTGTTGGAAAATTGCAAATATATAACTTTTCACCATGGGGAAAGTACAAATTAATGTCAAATAAAAATAGAGTCCTGGCCGAATACTTGCATAGACTATCACCTACAAGGCCAAATGTATAAGTTTTATGACTTTTTTTCACAATTATTTCCATGTACGAATATAATATACCAAAATATTCACTTATTTCAAGAAAACGAATAAAATCTTCAAACGTTCGGTAAAATCAAACAAAACTCCAAAATGTTTGGTAAAAAAATACATGCATGTAACGATATTTAAACAGGGTTGTAAAGGGTAACATGTGTGTACAGTAAATGTAGAAAACTCAAGTAAAAATCAAAGGATTTTAAAATAAACTAAGGAATGAGCTTAGAAAAACTTGCCTTTAACATCAGATTTAACAGATCTGACTCGATAAAACTTTCTTCCCCTCCTCTTCCTCTCTTTTGCTCTCTTCTCTCTCTTTTCCGGTGAAAATGACCAAAAATCGGCGTAGAAGGCCTTATATATCATAATCAGTGCACGAGTGCTAGATAGGTGCATATTAGACACTGCACCAGACGCAGTTGCCAATATTTTGCTAAAATTGTGCATGAGTGCTACAATAGGTGCACCTTAGGCCTTGTGTATACTGCTTGAAATACACATGAGCACTCCAGGTGCACCTCTTCTGCCTCAAACACTCAAGAGCATGGAGCCAGGCACTCATCTGGCACTGAATTTGATTCCATTCAATTTGATTTTTCTTAAATTTTCATTATATAATCATTTTTTAAAATTGACTTAATGCACATAATAGTGATGCCATAAATCGTATTGAAAATATTGAGCCTTGCAAGACAACCCCAAACATGCATGTGTTCTTAGTTTCCCACCAATCCATCATTGAAAAAAAGTCTTTGAGATTGTTGTACTAGGAACCTAGTAAAAATATACATAGTAGTCTTAAGGGTTTTTATTCACAAAAAATGTGTATTATAGAATTTCTTAAATGCTCCTAATGATACCTATTAGAGTATAATTACGCCTCTCAACAATACCATCTGCAGTGGCGTTCCTAATACACTGTATCGTGCACCTATGACACACTTGTAAAAGCATGGCAAATGAGCTAGGATATTGTCCCATCCCATCATGTCTGATGAAAAATCACTACCTCTATCCAATCTAATGGCATTTATTTTTCTATTTAATTATCTCTCAACTTTGGTAATGTATACCTCTCGGGTATTTGTAACCTAAAACTTTTCATGCAATAGATATAACAATAATGTGAAAAGTCATTAATGGAGGTGATGAAATATTTCTCTCTCTATAGTGATGGAGAATCAAAAGGCCAACTAATGTTCTTATAAATAATTTCAAGAAATTCTTTGCTACTTGAGTACCTTGCTAAGTGTGTTTATTTTGCTTTCCTTAAAGCAGTCCACACACACATATCAAGATCATTGAGATATGGGTTTGACAAAATTCCATCTTTTACCAATCTCTTAATCTTTTTCCTGGGTATATGACCCATCATTTTATGCTACAAGTTAGAAGAATTATCATTCATACTTATCATTTTGTTCCAGCATTATAATGTCGGGTGATAAGGGTTTGGCAAAAAAAGTTGTTTCCTATACTTGCCTCAAACATGAAACGTGGACGTTAGGATCGTGATTGAATACCAAGTATTAGAAGGAACTTTAATGAAGTTTGATTCAATAAAGTTTTTGTCATACTTCATATTTATTAGACAACATGCTCGGACTACTTTGATTGCTACCAAACCATATCAAAACATAGATATTTAGTTGAATAAATAACTTTGCAAGAACAAAAGAAATATTTGCATTAAAGGTGTTAGTCCATTATATCTCACATCAACAACAGTGCATAATACATGGGTCAATTAATGTTAATGACGTCAGTAACACAACCTGCATGGACAACGGAATTCCAACTAAAAGTGCCACTTGAGCGAACCTCAATGTGTGACATTCGAGCAAGTTGAGTGCTTGCACAAAAAGTAGAGCAGGGTTCCTAAAGTAGTCTTCCACTCGGCTAGAGCTTGAGCAGCCATCAAATGACAAGTTACTGATAAGGCACTGCTTGAGCGGCGATACTAAGGTATCGAGAGAATGCTCTCTTTGAATGCACGACTCAAACGCTCATCACACACATCATGTTGTTGCTCTCTGAAAAGCATTGTTCGTGCGTGCAACAGTGCACATAACTGCTCAGTTTTACATACATAGGACCGAATTACAGAAACTAGATATGAAAAACAACACACAAACAGGAAGACCCAAACATGTAGTCCATGCACTAAAATGGAGAGACTTGAATCGTGACATACAAATCTGAAATCATAAACTCATAAAAAAAGGAAGTAACATGATAATTAAATCACGCTTTGATACAACATGTAAAAACTAAGGAGATTTAATTTGTTATGTGGATTATTGAATCATCGAGTTACTTTACAAACAATAGCTAGGAAATAATCATAAATGACGTGTCTAAATCCTTGATGTTCTTTTTACTAAGAACGTGAAGTCAATTTCGCTCCCTTCTCCTTTCTCTCTTCTTGAGCTGTTGAGAATTTGTGAAAGCCCTAAATTTTATGTTGCAAATATAGAATAGCTAAATGCAAGGAGAAAATTATATTTGCAAAACTATCCCTTTTTTAATAAGTCAGAAAGTAATTGCTTACTTGGTAACACACGTGTGATGGGATATCTCTGTATTTGATAGGTAAGAAATAGGATCAGTTTCTCGATTACTTAAATGACATCTTTCCATTTAAGATCGGGTCCATTAGGAAAATAACTTCTTTAATAAAACATAATTAAATCATACGAGATTTTAATTCGAACAAGATATTCGTGTGTAATTTGCTATTATGCAGATCTGGCTAAGAAATATGAAAGAAATGATCTTGTTTTGTATAATTCATGGGTTGGGGGGGCACTTGTTCTCTGGTTTTGAATGCATAAGGAAAGAAGAAAATTGAATGAGTTGTTAGAAGTCATAGAACCATGGGAGAACCTAGGGCTTTCTGAGCTTAAGTAAGATATAAGAACTATGTTGTACACTTCTGTAAAGTGAAGGTTATGCTTTGAGGGAACAAATGTTTATTACATACTTCATTTTCTAGAATGATATATTTTGAAATGAAACAGTGAAGCTAGCTAGTTGATATGGTTGATATTTCAACTAAATGTTGAGTAAAAAAAGCAGCTGTGGGAGTCCCTAAACTAAGCTAAATTTTGACAGATGTAACTGAAATGGCAGAAAATGTTACACAACTATCTGTTTTAAATCTTTCTTCTCTGAGGCAGTAATAGTAAGTTAAATTGATCCGATTTTTAAACTGTTGAAGTTTGATTTTTGAATTCAGTATGATTTATAGTACTTACAAAGAAAATAATGACTAAAGGGTCTATGCTGTCGAAAACGAAATGAATCGGAGAATTCCCGATAACCTTGTAAGCTTTTGGTGAGTCCCTTGTGTTCAGTTTTCCTTTAATCATGTGAGTGTGAGTTTTGCTTGAGGAACTTGCTATATTTTAGTAAGTTGAGCAAAGCTGTGAAGTTTAGAAAGGTAAATCGTGAAGTCAAAAAGCTACTTTTTGGGAGATGAACCTGAAATGGCAGAAAAAGTTCCAGTAATATTATGTTTTCAAACCCTTTCTTTGTGCTAAGGAACAGTTGAGCCATGTTTGTAGGTTGATCAAGTTTGACTTGTCTACTCTATAAGCTGTTATTAGACTTTAGTCTTGTGCCTCAAATCAAGTGAGTGCAAGTTCAGGTCAAGTAGCGTTACACCTATACGAGGGTGAGTTTGGTGTAATGATAATGCTGCTCCATTTTGTTCTGGAAGTCGCGGGTTCAAACTTGAAAAATTGTCTTTCCAGTGTTGGGAAATGTTGCATACAGGAATTTTTTGCGAGCTTACAATGTGGAGATCCTCGGGTGCTAGATCATCGTCTTTATACCTTGTAATCTTGTGGTTTGCCTTTTGTATGGTTGGGTATCCACTTATCATGTACTTACACAACCTTGACAAGGGTTGAAATCACAAATGCAAATTGATGGGAAAAAGGTCATATTTGTCCCTTAATAGAATGACATGGATTTAATTGAAAAGCCTTAAAAAAAGACACTAAACTGCTTATTTTTTTTCATTAGACAATTTCCTGTTCAATATACTTTTTCCTACACATTATTATCCCACCCTTTATCAAGCTAGTTATAGCACCATTATTGTTTGAACTGTACCTAAAATGAAATTACAGAGACCTAGGGAGAATTTGTGGCTGTTACACTACCATAGCCGGTCACATTCCATCACAGTTGCTATAATATTGTGCACGCCACCGTAGTTGCTATAACCTCATGCTCACCTGTGGCTACAAGCAATCACATGACATAGCTGCTCCAACCAATCACACCGCCACTACAATCAATGCATGTAACTGCCTTACGCCCCAATAGAAAACCATTGCTCCTACAATCCATCGCATTACCGCTAGTACATAGTAAACCAACCACATCACAAGCCTATTGTAGCTGTGTGCATGTGACAAATCCACCATCAACGCCATCTCTCCCTTTTCACTGGACACATGTTAGAGCTTAGCTTGTGCAATCAATCTAACCACTTTCTAAAAAGGGTAGCCAAGTGCATGGGCTCCACCATCTTGAGACTTGGGAATGTCATATATATATAGTCTTATCCCTTAACTGTAAAGAGACTATTTTTGTGTTTTTAATCCATGATCTCTAGGTAAATATGAAGAAACTTTACCATCATGCAAAGGTTCACCTACATTCTTATTGCCAACTTCCAAGCCGTCCACAATTCATTTAGAGACAATAAAATTGCTTTTATGAAACTCTAAATTTAATGGCAAAGAAAACATTAATTTATATTGGGGAATGGGTGAATTTTCTGTTCTTAATTTGATTTCGGAGCAAGGAAAAAATTGATATGCAAATTTTATTCATTTTTCATTTATTTTATTTTTGTGTTCTTGGTAATGGTAGTGCTGATGCTGGTTGTTAATATTGATACTTGATAGTGCTTCTGGTTGTCTATGGAAGCCGGTTAATTGTTGGTGGTATTGCTTTTCTTAGTGTTCTTCTCTTTTGTTGTGTTATGCTTCCTTTTCTTTAGTAGATATGTTCAACGATTATGGTGGTTTTGTGGAGGTGAGTGGTGGTACTAGTGGTGGTGGATCAGTGAGTGTTGGTGAAGAAGGAAGTATGGAAGAGATGATGACCATTAATGTTCTGCTTTTTAAATGTCCTAGGGCAGCTTTTGTCATTTTGAGAATTTTTAAAGTGAACAGTACCTTAATGGTAGGTAGCAGGGTGTGTGGCTTTTTCAAACCTGAAGACAATGCTGTTTAATATGTAAACTGAGAGGCGACCTTGTTGTAGGTTTGCATACTTCAGGGTATCAGGGTGCAATTTTCCCTATGTTTTATTAAGCTACAAGAAGCTGATCAATTGGTTCCTTAATCTTGATTGTTAATATTGTGAGCTTTGAATTATGGTTGAGGTTGTGGCTTATAACCTTTTAATTCAAGCCTAGTGTCTAATATGAAAATTCTCCATTAATGTTGTGTTGTTTGGCTTATTTGAGAATCCTACATCAGTTTGATGATTTTGGTAGTTAATGTCAACAAATATGTGAACCCAGTTAGGAGTTTTAGGATGGATGTTCTGCCTATAACTAGAGCTAATACTGTTAGCTTATGGTTGTCATTTCCACTTTGTAAATATGTGAGATCATTGTCACTATTTTGGCCAATGACATTTCCTTGGTTGATAAATAGACAAATGAAATACTAGGATTCATATATCCTTTCTTGGGTGACCGATACTTACCCTTTGATTAACCTTTTTAAATGAATAAGAATGTACAAGAACAACATGCTAAGATTGATGGTTCACATGCTTTGATTTGAAGGGTTTCTTTTGCAACGGGAATTAATGTTTGTTTTCAAATAATTTATGTACTTTGCAGCCAAAAATCTTATTCTCGCTGGTGTGAAGTCAGTGACACTACACGATGAAGGATTTGTGGATTTGTGGGACTTGTCCAGCAATTTTGTATTTTCAGAGGATGACCTGGGAAAAAATCGTGCTCTTGCTTCTGTCCAAAAATTGCAAGAACTAAACAACTCTGTGATTGTTTCTACTCTAACAACTGAATTGATCAAGGATAGACTTTCAGATTTTCAGGTATGATCATGATTGTATTTTAATTCTAGTCATTTATAAACAGTTGATGGCTACAAAAATCGGACCCTTTTCTGGATCTCGCAATGTAAGAGCCTCACGCATTAGGTTACCCTGTATACACTATTGATGGCCTTTTTTGATTCTATGAAGTAGAGTCAAACAGTTTTTTCTTTCTATTTTTGTCAGTTTTTGTTATGTTCTATTCTAAGTTTATCATACAAATTTTATTGGTGGTAGTTAGCTATATTTTTGGATGGGAAATCAAGGGCAGCCTGGTAGTTGGCTATCCAAGCCAGGCCAATGATTTGGTTTCAATGGTCATTGATCTCCATCCCCATTTTTCTTGATATTTTCATCATTCATATCATATTTGTTAGTCTAGTTTATGTGTGATCTGAAAATTCCATGACAAGTGGTGTATTTTGAGTTGTCTCTTAAAAGGATTGGGTTCACTTGGTGTTTGCTCAAGTATCAGTGTTAGAATTTCCGTGTGAATTTTTTGTGGACTTTGTGTCGAGTGAAAATTGACATAATGTTCACAAGAAATTGGCTCTAACAACAAATATTATCATCATCTTGCACATATTTTAAATTGCTTTGACTGACCATTTCTTATATGTTTTGGACCTCAACTCGTCCAGACTAACATGACTGTTGTAAACTTCATTGTTTTTGTTTTAGAGACAGCCTGTGAGTGCCTTAGATCTTCAGGACAAATTGAGAGCTCTATCTTTTGGAGAGTCACCCACTACTTGAGCTATTTTCATATTTCATGATTGCTTGTGCTTGTAGCCTAAGAGGTTCTCTTACCTACAACCTTTGAATACAAGCCTAGCCCGGTAAGCCTATAGAGTTCTGTCGGTGGCGATGACATAAGAGTTTTAGTAGTGTTGGAAATTTTGAAGTTCAAGCAAAATCCAAGACAACCAGAAGGAGGCTAGATCCATTGCTAGGTGAGTGAATTCTATGGGGATTCTGTGGCGAGGGTCTTACGAGGGAGAGTTGACCAAGTTTAGTAAGACTCACCACTTGGACTAAAAAATGACTTCCTTATGGGCTTTTTCTTTTGTTGGCTTGAGAAGTCCAATGTGTTTTTTTCTCAAATTAGTTGGTTTTTGTTGATTTTGTGTCAAGTGAAAATTGACTAAAGAGTCTCATTTAATGTTTACAAGAAATTTGTTCTTGCAACAAATGTTATCATCATCTTACACATATTTCAAATTGATTTTACTGACCATTTCTTATATGTGTTGGACCTCAACTCGTCTAGACTGACATGATCGTTGTAAATTTCATTGTTTTTGTTTTAGAGATAGCCTGTGAGTTCCTTAGATCTTCAGGACTCATTGAGAGTTCTATCTTTTGGAGAGTCACCTACTACTTGAGCTATTTTCATATTTCATGATTGCTTGTGCTTGACGCCTAAGAGGTTCTCTTACCTACAACCTTTAAATACAAGCCTATCTCGGTAAGCCTATAGAGTTCTGTCGGTGGCAATGACATTAGAGTTTTAGTAGTGTTGGGAATTCTGAAGTTCAAGGAAAATCCAAGACAACCAGAAGGAGGCTGGATCCATTGCTAGGTGAGTGAATTCTAAAGGGATTCTGTGGCGAGGGTCTTATGAGGCACGGTTGACCAGGTCTAGTAAGACTCACCACTTGGGCTAAAAAATGACTTCCTTATGGACTTTTTCTTTTATTGGCTTGAGAAGTCCAGTGGGTGTTTTTCTCAAATTGGTTGGTTTTTGTGGATTTTTTGTCGAGTGAAAATTGGCTAGAGAGTTTCATTTAATGTTCACAAGAAATTGCCTCTAGCAATAAATGTTATCATCATCTTGCGCATATTTTAAATTGCTTTGATTGACCATTTCTTATATGCTTTGGACCTCAACTCGTCCAGATTGACATGACTGTTGTAAACTTCATTGTTTTTGTTTTAGAGACAGCCTGTGAGTGCCTTAGATCTTCAGGACAAATTGAGAGCTCGATCTTTTTGAGGGTCACCCACTACTTGAGCTATTTTCATATTTCATGATTGCTTGTGCTTGAAGCCTAAGAGGTTCTCTTACCTACAACCTTTGAATACAAGCCTAGCCCGGTAAGCCTATAGAGTGCTGTCGGTGGCGATGACATTAGAGTTTTAGTAGTGTTGGAAATTCTGAAGTTCAAGGAAAATCCAAGACAACCAGAAGGAGGCAGGATCCATTGCTAGGTGAGTGAATTCTAAGGGGATTCTGTGGCGAGGGTCTTACGAGGGAGAGTTGACCAGGTCTAGTAAGACTCACCACTTGGGCTAAAAAATGACTTCCTTATGGGCTTTTTCTTTTGTTGGCTTGAGAAGTCCAGCAGGTTTTTTTCTCAAATTAGTTGGTTTTTGTTGATTTTGTGTCGAGTGAAAATTGACTAAAGAGTTTCATTTAATGTTCACAAGAAATTTGCTCTTGCAACAAATGTTATCATTATCTTGCACATATTTTAAACTGCTTTTACTGACCATTTCTTATATGTGTTGGACCTCAACTATTCCAGACTGACATGATCATTGTAAACTTCATTGTTTTTGTTTTAGAGACAGCCTGTGAGTGCCTTAGATCTTTAGGACTCATTGAGAGCTCTATCTTTTGGAGAGTCACCCACTACTTGAGCTATTTTCATATTTCATGATTGCTTGTGCTTGAAGCCTAAGAGGTTCTCTTACCTACAACCTTTGAATACAAGCCTAGCCCGGTAAGCCTATAGAGTTCTGTCGGTGGTAATGACGTTAGAGTTTTAGTAGTGTTGGAAATTCTGAAGTTCATGGAAAATCCAAGACAACCAGAAGGAGACAGGATCCATTGCTAGGTGAGTAAATTCTAAGGGGATTCTGTGGCGAGGGTCTTTTGAGGTAGGTTTTACTAGGTCTAGTAAGACTCACCACTTGGGCTAAAAAATGGTTGGTTTTTGTGGATTTTGTGTCGAGTGAAAATTGACTAAAGAGTTTCACTTAATGTTCACAAGAAATTGGCTCTAGCAACAAATATTATCATCACCTTGCACATATTTTAAATTGCTTTGACTCACCATTTCTTATATGTTTTGGACCTCAACTCATCCAGACTGATGTGACTATCGTAAACTTCATTGTTTTTGTTTTAGAGAGAGTCTGTGAGTGCCTTAGATTTTCAGGACTCATTGAGAGCTCTATCTTTTGGAGAGTCACCCACTACTTGAGCTATTTTCATATTTCATGATTGCTTGTGCGTGAAGCCTAAGGGGTTCTCTTACCTACAACCTTTGAATACAAGCCTAGCTCAGTAAGCCTATAGAGTTCTGTCGGTGGCAATGACATTAGAGTTTTAGTAGTGTTGGAAATTCTGAAGTTCAAGTAAAATCTAAGACAACCAGAAGGAGAGTGGATCCATTGCTAGGTTAGTGAATTCTAAGGGGATTCTATGGCGAGGGTCTTATGAGGGAGTGTTGACCAGGTCTAGTAAGACTCACCACTTGGGCTAAAAAATGACTTCCTTGTGGGTTTTTTCTTTTATTGGATTCAGAAGTCCAGTGGATTTTTTTCCCAAATTTATTGGTTTTTTTGGATTTTGTGTCGAGTGAAACTTGATTAGAGAGTTTCACTTAATGTTGACAAGAAATTGGCTCTAGCAACAAATGTTATCATCTCTTGCACATATTTTAAATTGCTTTTACTGACCATTTCTTATATGTGTTGGACCTCAACTCGTCCAGACTGACATGATCGTTGTAAACTTCATTGTTTTTGTTTTAGAGATAGCCTGTGAGTGCCTTAGATCTTCAGGACTCATTGAGAGCTCTATCTTTTGGAGAGTCACCCACTACTTGAGCTATTTTCATATTTCATGATTGCTTGTGCTTGAAGCCTAAGAGGTTCTCTTACCTACAACCTTTAAATACAAGCCTAGCCCGGTAAGCCTATGGAGTTCTGTCGGTGGCAATGACGTTAGAGTTTTAGTAGTGTTGGAAATTCTGAAGTTGATGGAAAATCCAAGACAACCAGAAGGAGGCCGGATCCATTGCTAGGTGAGTAAATTCTAAGGGGATTCTGTGGCGAGGGTCTTTTGAGGTAGGGTTTACCAGGTCTAGTAAGACTCACCACTTGGGTTAAAAAATGACTTCCTTATGGGCCTTTTCTTTTATTGGCTTAAGAAGTCCGGTGGGTTTTTTTCTCAAATTTGTTGATTTTTGTGGATTTTTTGTCAAGTGAAAATTGGCTAGAGAGTTTCACTTAATGTACACAAGAAATTGGCTGTACCAACAAATATTATCATCATCTTGCACATATTTTAAATTGCTTTGACTCACTATTTCTTATATGTTTTGGACCTCAACTCGTCCGGACTGATGTTACTGTTGTAAACTTCATTGTTTTTGTTTTAGAGAGAGCCTGTGAGTGCTTTAGATTTTCAGGACTCATTGAGAGCTCTATATTTTGGAGAGTCACCTACGAGTTGAGCTATTTTCATATTTCATGATTGCTTGTACGTGAAGCCTTAAGGGTTCTCTTACCTACAACCTTTGAATACAAGCCTAGCTCGGTAAGCCTATATAGTTCTGTCGGTGGCAATGACATCAGAGTTTTAGTAGTGTTGCAAATTCTGAAGTTCAAGGAAAATCCAAGACAACCAGAAGGAGGGTGGATCCATTGCTAGGTGAGTGAATTCTAAGGGGATTCTGTGGCAAGGGTCTTATGAGGGAGAGTTGACCAGGTCTAGTTAGACTCACCACTTGGGCTAAAAATGACTTCCTTGTGGGCTTTTTCTTTCATTGGATTGAGAAGTCAAGTGGATTTTTTTCCTAAATTTATTAGTTTTTTTGGATTTTGTGTCGAGTGAAACTTGATTAGAGAGTTTTACTCAATGTTCACAAGAAATTGGCTCTAGCAACAAATGCTATCATTATCTTGCTCATATTTTAAATTGCTTTGATTCACCATTTCTTATATGTTTTGGACCCCAATTCGTTCAGACTAACATGATTGTTGTAAACTTTATTGTTTTTGTTTTAGAGAGCCTGTGAGTGCCTTAGATATTTAGGACTCATTGAGAGCTCTGTCTTTTGGAGAGTCACCCACTACTTGAGCTATTTTCATATTTCATGATTGCTTGTGCTTGGAGCCTAAGAGGTTCTCTTACCTAGAACCTTTGAATACAAGCCTAGCCTGGTAAGCCTATAGAGTTTTGTCGGTGGCAATGACATTAGAGTTTTAGTAGTGTTGGAAATTCTGAAGTTCAAGGAAAATCTAAGACAACCAGAAGGAGGCTGGATCCATGGGTAGGTGAGTGAATTCTAAGGGGATTCTGTGGCGAGGGTCTTACGGGGGAGAGTTGACCAGGTCTAGTAAGACTCACCATTTGGGCTAAAAAATGACTTCCTTATGGGCTTTTTCTTTTATTGGGTTGAGAAGTCCAGTGGGTTTTTTTCCCAAATTGGTTGATTTTTGAGGATTTTGTGTCGAGTGAAAATTGACTAGAGAGTTTCATTTAATGTTCACAAGAAATTGGCTCTAACAACAAATATTATCATCATCTTGCACATATTTTAAATTGCTTTGACTGACCATTTTTTATATGTTTTGGACCTCAACTCGTCCAGACAGATGTGATTGTGGTAAACTTCATTGTTTTTGTTTTAGAGAGAGCTTGCGAGTGCCTTAGATTTTCAGGACCCATTGAGAGCTCTATCTTTTGGAGAGTCACCCACTACTTGAGCTATTTTCATATTTCATGATTGCTTGTGCGTGAAGCCTAAGGGGTTGTCTTGCCTACAACCTTTGAAGACAAGCCTAGCTTGGTAAACCTATAGAGTTCTGTCGGAGGCAATGACATTAGAGTTTTAGTAGTGTTGGAAATTCTGAAGTTCTAGGAAAATCCAAGACAACTAGAAGGAGGCTGGATCTATGGGTAGGTGAGTGAATTCTAAGGGGATTCTTTGGCAAGGGTCTTCCAAGGGAGAGTTGACCAGGTCTAGTAAGACTTACCATTTGGGCTAAAAAATGACTTCCTTATGGGCTTTTTCTTTCGTTGGGTTGGGAAATCCAGCGGGTTTTTTTCTCAAATTGGTTATTTTTTGTTGATTTTGTGTCGATTGAAAATTGATTAGAGAGTTTCACTTAATGTTCACAAGAAATTGGCTCTAGCAACAAATATTATCATCATCTTGCACATATTTTAAATTACTTTGACTGACCATTTCTTATATGTTTTGGACCTCAACTTATCCAAATTGATGTGACTGTTGTAAACTTCATTGTTTTTGTTTTAGAGAGAGCCTGTGAGTGCCTTAGATTTTCAGGACTCATTGAGAGTTCTATCTTTTAGAGAGTCACCCACCACATGAGCTATTTTCATATTTCATGATTGCTTGTGCGTGAAGCCTAAGGGGTTCTCTTACCTACAACCTTTGAATACAAGCCTAGCCTGGTAAGTCTATGGAGCTCTGTCGGTGGCAATGACATTAGAGTTTTAGTAGTGTTGGAAATTCTGAAGTTCAAGGAAAATCCAAGGCAACCTGAAGGAGGCCGGATCCATTGCTAGGTGAGTGAATTCTAAGGGGATTATGTAGCGAGGTTCTTGTGAGGGAGAGTTGAGCACGTCTAGTAATACTCACCACTTGGGCTAAAAAATGACTTCCTTATGGGCTTTTTCTTTTATTGGCTTCAGAGGTCCAGTGGATTTTTTCTCCAATTGGTTGGTTTTTGTGAATTTTGTGTCGAGTGAAAATTGATTAGAGAGTTTCACTTAATGTTCACAAGAAATTGGCTCTAGCAAGAAATGTTATCATCATCTTGCGCATATTTTAAATTGCTGTGACTGACCATTTCTTATATGTTTTGGACCTCAACTCGTCTAAACTGACATAACTGTTGTAAACTTCATTATTTTTGTTTTAGATAGAGCCTGTGAGTGGCTTAGATATTCAGGACTCATTGAGAGCTCTATTTTTTGGAGGGACACCCACTATTTGAGCTATTTTAATATTACATGATTGCTTGTGCTTGAAGCCTAAGAGGATCTCTTGCCTTAACATTTAAATACAAGCCTAGCCCGGTAAGCCTATGGAGTTCTGTCGGTGGCAATGATATTAGAGTTTTAGTAGTGTTAGAAATTTTGAAGTTCAATGAAAATCCAAGACAACCAGAAAGAGGCTGGATCCATGGGTAGGTGAGTGAATTCTAAGGGGATTCTGTGACGAGGGTCTTACGAGGGAGAGTTCACCAGGTCTAGTAAGACTCACCACTTGGGCTAAAAAATGACTTCCTTATGGGCTTTTTCTTTTATTGGCTTGAGAAGTCCAGTGGGTTTTTCCATCAAATTGATTGGTTTTTGTTGATTTTGTGTCGAGTGAAAATTGACTAGAGAGTTTCACTTAATATTCACAAGAAATTTGCTCTTGCAACAAATGTTAACATCATCTTGCACATATTTTAAATTGCTTTTACTTACCATTTCTTATATGTGTTGGACCTCAAATCGTTCATACTGATAAGACTACTGTAAACTTCATTGTTTTTGTTTTAGAGAGAGCCTGTGAGTGAATTCTAAGGGGATTATGTGGCGAGGGTCTTATGAGGGAGAGTTGACCAGGTCTAGTAAGACTCACCACTTGGGCTAAAAAATGACTTCCTTATGGGCTTTTTCTTTTATTAGCTTGAGAAGTCAGTGGGTCTTTTTCTCAAATTGGTTGGTTTTTATGGATTTTGTGTTGAGTGAAAATTGACTAGAGAGTTTTACTTAATGTTCACAAGAAATTGGCTCTAGCAACAAATGTTATCATCATCTTGCACATATTTTAAATTGCTTTGATTGACCATTTCTTATATGTTTTGGACTTCAACTCGTCCAGACTGACATGACTGTTTTAAACTTCATTGTTTTTGTTTTAGAGAGCCCCTGTGAGTGCCTTAGATCTTCAGGACTCATTGAGAGCTTTATCTTTTGGAGAGTCACCCACTACTTGAGATATTTTCATATTTCATGATTGCTTGTGCTTGAAGTCTAAGAGGTTCTCTTATCTACAACCTTTAAATACAAGCCTAGCCCGGTAAGCCTATAGAGTCTTGTCGGTGGCAATAACATTAGAGTTTTAGTTGTGTTGGAAATTCTTAAGTTTAAGAAAAATCCAAGACAACCAAGAGGGTGGATCCATTGCCAGGTGAGTGAATTCTAAGGGGATTCTGTGGCGAGGGTCTTTTGAGGGAGAGTTGACAAGGTCTAGTAAGACTCTCCACTTGGGCTAAAAAATGACTTCCTTATGGGCTTTTTCTTTTATTGGCTTGAGAAGTCCAGTGGGTTTTTTTCTCAAATTGGTTGGTTTTTGTGGATTGTGTCGAGTGAAAATTGACTAGAGAGTTTCACTTAATGTTCATAAAAAATTGGCTCTAGCAACAAATGTTATTATCATCTTGCACATATTTTAAATTGTTTTGACTGACCATTTCTTATATTTTTTGGACCTCAACTCGTCCAAACTGACATGACTGTTGTAAACTTCATTATTTTTGTTTTAAAAAGAGCCTGTGAGTGCCTTAGATCTTTAGGACTTATTGGGAGCTCTATCTTTTGGAGAGTCACCCACTACTTGAGCTATTTTCGTATTTCATGATTGCTTGTGCTTGAAGCCTAAGAGGTTCTCTTACCTACAACCTTTAAATACAAGCCTAGCCCGGTAAGCCTATAGAGTTCTATTGGTGGCAATGACATTAGAGTTTTAGTAGTGTTGGAAATTCTGAAGTTCAAGGAAAATCCAAGACAACCAGAAGGAGGGTGGATCCATTTCTAGGTGAGTGAATTCTACGGGGATTCTTTGGCGAGGGTCTTATGAGGGGGAGTTGACTAGGTCTAGTAAGACTCACCACTTGGGCTAAAAAATGACTTCCTTATGGGCATTTTCTTTTATTGGCTGGAGAATTCCAGTGGGTTTTTTTTTTTTTCAAATTGGTTGGTTTTTGAATTTCTTTCGTTAACATGTTCATATGCCATTTACATTCCCACAAGTTTTTTTAATTTTTTTGTGATGTGGTTTTCCTACCCTAGGCAAGCGAATAAAGTGTTCTAAATCCTAGGTTCTCAGTTTGAATCATAGTCATGTTTTGGCCGATGACCAACATTGATTTTGAGTTTGTCAAAGTTTAGGTTATCCTGTGTGGCTTTAGAATTCTTTTTGTATATTTTATGTTTGTTTTGATACAATAATGCCAGAGAGTGAGATTGTCTTGCCAGCTTATTTTTGATTAATATTCGTTCCTTCAAAAAAGAATTGGGTTCACTTGAAGTTGACTTGATGATAGCCCAAGCATCACGATGATAGAAATTTTGTGAGCAAAAATTAGTTATTAACATTTTCACAATTCCGAAGCTACTTTGATGGATATTTTCTATACATTTTAGGCCTCAACTCCAAATAAGTGGGGCAAATGTAAAACTTCATTACCTTTGATTTAGAGAGAACCTTGTGAATGTTTCACATCTTTAAGGCTCATTAAGGGCACTATCTTTTGGGGAATAACTAATCATGAGAGATTTCCATATTTTTATGATTGCATGTGCTTGAAGCCTAGGAAGTTCTCTCATCCATTACATTTAAACAAAATCTTAGCCTATTGGCCTGCAAACTTGTATCGGTGGTGAGGATTGGAGTAAGTGGGTGTTGGAAATTCTCAAGTCGGTGATGAAAAATCCAAAAAAGTTAGGAGTTCAGAGCCATTATTAGGTGAGTAAAGCCAAAGTGGGTCTTTCAGTGGGGGTCACATGTTAGGGGGATTTGGTTAGATTTTAGTGCATCTTACCATGTGGACTGTAAGATAATTTTCTTAGGGGATTTCTCTTACTAGCTTGAGAAATGCAAAGAATTTTTCTCTCGAACATATTAGTTCTTGAGCTTTCTCTGTCTACAAGATCTTGTGCCATTTATGTTTTTACAAGTTTTTAATTATCTTGTAGTGTGGTCATCATACTTATGGATTAAGTGGGTCTAAATCCCAATTTCTCAATATCTAAAGTCAAAAAAAAAAAAACAATTGTATCTGCATGGCTGATTGTTCAAGTAAGGAATTGATTCAAGCTACAATATCTAGCTTAGTCCATTATTCATGATGAAGTTGGATCCTTCGCTTTTCTTACATTTTGATATATGATTATTTCAATGCATTATTGGTAAAAATGTCTGTTGAATGCCCGTGTAAATAAGGTTGGTAAAACTTCTCGTTGGTCCACAAAACTTATTAAACCTGATTATCACAAATGGATCTGGGATTATGTTATTGAAAGACAATCATAAATGGGTTATTGGAGCAAGGGCTGTTCTTAGATGAGTAAGGGTGGGCTAGTTTTCAATGCGTTTATCAAATTTGTTCCTGTAGGTAAATTATCTGGCTGTATGTTTATCAGTAGTAAGTGGGTTCTATTTCAGTTGTACTGTATTTAAGATAATACAGCATGGAAGATTTTGTTACTGGAGGCATAGCATCATAAACTTTAGGGTCTCGTGTCTTGATTGAAGAGGATGACAGCAGGGGTTTAGATTGATTGAGAGCAGAGGATTAAGATTTATTTGTCAATGTACATGAAATTGATCATGGAATATTGTCGTGGCAGAGTCTGGAACACTGTAGTTGCCATGTGGATGATCTTGTGTTCCTAAAGAAGGTGCAGGTGAAAAAAATACATGCAGAGGGTGAGAAGGGGAGAGTGCATGGTGTTAGAATCCGAACCGAGCCATGTAAGTTGTTACATAATTTTTCTTGTATCATTGTATTTTTCTAGGATTTTAGTTGAATTTTAGTATTGTAAAAAAATTATTACCCTATTGTGAAAGTTGGGGCATTCCAATATATACTAGTGCCTAATGCCAAAAGGCCCAAATACCTCTATATAGGGGAATAAATTCTTGAAATCTTCTTTCATACCTGATTGTTGCATTATTATTATTGATTACTTGTTTGTATTTTTGCACATTTACTAGCGACTTCTTTGCGCTTTACGAATTTGACACTGATATAAGTTTTCACGTTTCGTCCTGGGATCAACCCCGAGCACTTTAGAATGCTTGTGGTTTAACTTGGCTAGCGTCCATTTCTGCAGGAACCAGAGGCATTGCACGGTTTGCTACTATAAAAATTTAAACCATGACAGCTGGTATTAGAGCTTGACTTACTGGAGGAACTGTAAGAAGGTTCTCGATTTTTGAAAAATCACACACGGTGGGATTGGGATGGACCAAGCGACGCCACAATCGGCTATTCAAGCAATTTCGATGGTTCATTCGATTGTAGTGACTCTTCTTGAAGCTATTGAGAGACGGGTGACTGAGCTTGAAGCCCGAGATGAGTCACTTGATAGGATGGAAAAGTGGGTGGATAGCTTCACCGATTAGTTGAAGGCCCTGGAAGAGGTAGTTAAAGACCTGATGGATGATGTTTGTGACTTTATTAGAGTGTTGCAAAATAAGAATACCGACCTCACCTATAAGGTGAGCCTTCTAGTGCCCGCTGTTGCAATTGATGGTAACGCCTTTGGTGGTAGTAGAGCTAAGCCCCCAGAACCTCGCTCATATGGTGGCGTGCAAGATTTAAAGGAGTTTGACAATTTCATCTTTGACATGGAGCAGTACTTTAGGGCTGCGAAGATGGATTCTGATGATGCAAAGATTTCCATGGCTACCATGTACCTGATCGGCAATGCCAAGTTGTGGTGGAGAACCAAATATGAGGAAATGGACCTAGGAAGATTAAACATTGACTCGTGGGAACACCTCAAAAAAGAATTGATAGTATAGTTCTACCCTAAGAATACTGAGTTCACAGCATGAAGGTAGCTCAAATAGATTAAGCACACGAGTACTATTAGAGATTATGTTAAAGCTTTTTCGGCATGCATGTTGGACATTAAAGACATGTTTGATAAAGATCTTCTATTCCATTTCATTGATAACCTACAGCCATGAGCTCAAATGGAACTGTTCAGATAACGGTTGCAAGATTTGACTTCTACCCAAAACGCGGTCGAAAGACCTGTTGACTGTGCTATCGAGAGGGGCAACTGAAATCAAGGGAACAGCGGTAATCCCTCGAAGAAGATTGTGCAGTGTGCATCGAGTGTGAACAAGTCGGAGTCCAAAGCAAAGAGTGGGGGAAGTAGCTTTCGGAAGAACTTTCCGCCGGTGAACTCCTAGAGCTCCAAAGGAAGCATTAGTACGTCAACTAGCAAAAAGGCGCCTTCTAGTAAGTGCTTCTTGTGTGATGGACCACATAAGGTGGTGTAACGCCCACATAAAGGAGCTCTAAGTGTGTTACAAAGGAAATGTGATCCACCGGAGTAAGGAGACGATGAGAATGATTGGAACTAAACTCGCATGGGCACAGTCCACCTTTTATATGCCATGGAGAAGCACGCCCAGGCATCTACCAAATCCACAGACCTAATGTATGTGGAACTACAAGTGAATGGAAAGTGCCCGTGCCATAATAGACACGGGTGCTACTCACAATTTCGTGGCTGGAGTCAAAGCAGACCGATTGGAGTTATGGTTGGGAAACGACGGTGACAATATGAAGGCTGTGAACTCAAAGGCAAAGCCCAGCCTTGGTGTTGCTAAGTTGATACCAGTATGACTTGGAGAGTGGAGCAGGAAGCTGAATTTCATGGCGGCATCATTGGATGACTTTTACTTGATCTTGGGGATAGACTTCCTTAAAGCGACTAAGGGAGTGCCAATGCCTCACTTAAATTCGGTGCTTCTCATAGGCGAAAGTCTGTGTCTAGTGAATGCCTTCGAAAGGCCTAAAGAACTCAAGAGGAAGGGTAAGGACAATGTACTGTCTGCACTCCAACTCAAGAAGGGTCTGAAGAAAGGCGAGCTACCTTCTTCGCGGCTTTATTGATGGACGAAGATGTCATGGTTAGACCTCTACTACCGGAATTCAGCCCACTTTTAGAGGAGTTTGAAGAGGTGATGCCAATGGAGTTGCCCAAAGTGCTTCTATCCCAAAGAGCAGTGAATCGCCAGATCGAACATGCGCCAGGGGTGAGGCCACCTGCACGAGGAGCATACCGAATGGAACCTCCAGAGCTAGCAGAGTTATGAAAACAACTGGATGGACTAATTAGCTTAGGGTCCATTCATCCCTCGAAAGGACCTTATGGGGCCCCTGTTCTGTTTCAGAAGAAGCAAGATGGGAGTTTACGTCTCTACATTGACTTTAGGGCCCTGAATAAGGTGACGGTAAAGAACCACTATCTAATTTCTTTGATTGTTGGCTTGTTTGATCAGTTGAGCAACGTAAAGTATTTTACGAAGCTCAACTTGAGGTTGGATTATTACTAAGTCAAATCAGCTAAAAATCACGTGTGTAACTAGATATTGAGCTTCTAAATGGCTCATAATGCCCTTTGGATTAATCAACGCTCCAGCTACCTTTTGCATGTTGATGAACCATGTGTTTCACGAATACTTGGACAAATTTGTGGTAGTCTACTTGGATGACACTGTGATATATAACTAAAGTCTAGAGGATTACATGAAGCATCTAAGGTTAGTATTCCAAAAGTTGAAGGAAAATCATCTCTTTGTGAAGCGTGAGAAGTGTTCATTTTCTCAAAAAGAGATCAGCTTCTTGGGACACATTATGGGGCGAGGTTAGATCAGGATGGATCTAAAGAAGGTGTAAGCTATCTCAGATTAACTAGTCCATCAAGTGTAAGCGAGTTGCGTTCATTCTTTGGCCTTACGAACTATTACTGACGATTCATAGAAGGGTATTTGAGGAAAGCATCACCTTTATCTGATTCATTCAAGGATAGGAAGTGGGAGTGGACGAAGACATGCTAGCAAGCTTTTGAGGAGCTCAAGGGCATGATAGTGAAGGAGCTGGTGTTAGCCCTTCCAGATGTGATCAAGTACATGCATCAGACTTCGCTCTTAGAGGGTTCTTATTTCAAGAAGGCCATTAGGTAGCCTACGAAAACTAAAAATTAAATGAGGCTGAACGACATTATGTAGCCCAATAAGAGTTGCTAGTGATTGTTCATTGTCTAAGGACATAGAGACATTATTTGCTTAGCTACAAGTTTGTGGTGAAGACTGACAATACTGCAGCCAGCTATATCTTTATCCAGCCGAATTTAACATCCAAGCAAGTCTGGTGGCAGGAGTTCTTAGCAGAATTCAACTTGGTGTTGGAGTATAAATCTGGATGTTGCAACTAGACTGCAGATGCCCTTAGTAGAAGACTGGACTTCATTGCCTTATCTCGAGTAGCGTACCTATCGACAAGCGAGATTGCCACGACAATTAAAGAACAGGTAAGGTCAAATCTTGAGAAAGATCCAATGGCCGTGATACTACTTTGACTTATCGGGAGGGCAAGACTTGAAGATTCTGGACAAATAATGGATTAATCTTCATGAAGGGATACTAGATTTTTATATCCAAGGCTGGCGGATTGAGGAGGTCGCTTCTCAAAAAATGTTATGACACTATGGGATGGCCACTCGGGGTGACAACATAGTCTGAATTTGCTACAAAAGGGCAATTATTGGCCTAAAATGAAAGAGGACGTGATAAGCTAAACAAAGACATTTCTCACATGTCAACAAGATAAGGTTGAGCGGCGGAAGACAGCAGGATTGTTGGAACCTTTCATTGTGCCTAACAAATCCTAGGAAAATGTTTCTTTGGACTTCATCACTGGGCTGTCCAAGGTCGGTGAGTACTCGTGCATCTTGGTGATAACCACTTCTCAAAGTATGCTACCTTTATTCCTACAATGAGAAATTGTTCAAGGGAAGAGACAATGTCTCTATTTTTAAAACATATTGTCAAATATTGGGGAGTGCCCCAAAAAATTGTGAGTGATTGAGATGGATGCTTCATTGGAGTCTTCTGGATAGAACTCTTTAGATTGCTCGAATTAGAATTGAATATTTTATCAAGCTATTATCCTCAAACTAACAGTCAAATGGAAAGATTCAATGGCCTACTTGAAGAATACTTGCGGCATTTTGTGAGTGCCAATCAGGAGGATTGGGTGAAAATCCTCGATATTGCTCCATTTCGCTTTAACACTCAAAAGTGTGCTTCAAATAAGACTCTTTTTGAGATTGTAACAGGTCAACAACTGTTTTTTCCACATACCGTGGCTAAGATATACAAAGGAAAGTATCCTCGTACTTACAACTTTGCCTAGAAGTGGACCCAGAACACAGAGATTGCTTGAGCTTACTTGGAGAAAGCATCTCGTCGAATGAAGTAGGTAGATCGGAATAGGCGGCCTGCATAATTCAAGGTAGGAAATCTTGTGTTGGTGAATCTTTTCCAAGAGTAAATGCGGTTTCTTAGAGGAAGAGATAAGTGTCTCTTATGAAAATATGAAGGGCCTATTCAGATCATTGCTTATGTGGGGAACACATCATATAAAGATAGATCATCCAAAATGGATGAAAGTCCACCCCGTCTTCGATGTGAGCTGTTTAAAACCATATTATCCTGACATGGAAGACGCTACACGCAACCAATCACAGTGCTCTAACATTCGGATGAAGCCACCACCAACATTAGAAGTTGAAGAGATCATTGCTGAACGGGAGGTAACAAATCGACAGGGAAGAAGAAGAAAGAAGTGCTCGTGAAGTGGAAGGGGAGACCATCAGAAGAAACAAGTTGGAAACCCACTGATGACGTAAGACTGAAGAAGTAAGAAATCAAAGTCAATCTGAAGATCAAGTCGACGAGGAAGTTGACAGCTTAGTAGGGGGAGGATGTTAGAATCCGAATCGAGCCATGTAAATGTTTACATAAATTTTCTTGCATCATTGTATTTTTTTAAGAATTTAGGTGAATTCAAATTTAAATTTTAGTATTGTAAAAAAATTAGAAACTCCATCGTGAAAGTTGGGGTATTTTAATATATACTAATGCCAAAGGTTAAAGGGCCCAAATACCTCCATATGGGGAAATAAATTCTTGAAATCTTCTTCCATATCCAATTGTTGTCTTATTACTATTGATTACTTGCTTGTGTTTTTGCATTTTCACTAGCGACTTTTTTGCATTCTACGAACTTGACACTGACACAAGTTTCCACTTTGCGTCCCGATACCAACCCCAAGTACTCTAGAGTACTTGTGGTTTTACTTGCTAGCGCCTGTTCCCATAGAAACTGGATGCACCGCAGGGTTTGTTGCTTTAAAAATTTGAACCGTGACACATGGGATGCCCTTGTCGTTTGTGGTGTTAGTGAGTGTTTTGAAAATTGTGGACGAGTGGCGATGGGGAGTGACTCAATTGAGAGAGAGGGATAGACATTGAGTGGTTTTTATGTCATTTCTCATCCCAAAGAAATGGTGCATAAGCCTGAAAACCAGGATATGAAATTGCACTTTGACAAAATGCTGATTAATGTTTGTATTGAAATCCTGTATGGAAAGATACACTAGGCAGTAGGCGCTAATTCATGAATGTTTTTTATCCATTGAGCGAAGATGGGTTGTACTTGTATGGGACATTTATGCTGATTTCAGGGACTGCGATCAACACACTTTCTCTCACACTTTCTATGCTTTTAGTTTTAGTTGCACCTACTCTCTCCAATATTTTTTTATCCATTAGCAAGATTACCAAGCATCTTAATTGTTCTTTAATTTTTCACTCTACTCACTATGCCTTTCTGGTTAATCTTACAAAGATGACAATTCCCATTGGTAAGGAAAGAGGAGACTTTTAGTACTTGTAGGGGACACTGTATTCACAATATCGCTTTAGCCAGAGCCTCCAAGTCATGTGGGAAATATCTAATATAGAGAAGATTTTGTTGTGGCATTACCGGTTTACATCCATCTTTTCCATACTTAGAACGATTGTTTCCTCAGCTGTTCCGTCATTTTTCCGCTTCTAGTTTATAATGTGGACAATGTATTTATTAAAAAAAATCATGATTGGTTATCCTAGTTCCATCATATTCCTTTGGCTCTATATCTGTTTCTAAGGTCTTTGATTGTGTATGCTTTGTTCATATGCATCCTCATGAAAGGGGTAAACTTGATCCTCGTGCTTTTCAAGTGTGTGTTTTATGATTACTCTGGTTCCTAAGAGGTTATAAATGCTTCCACCCCTACATGAAAATGGTACGTCTCAATGGATGTCTAGTTTTGCGATTGAGAATCTTTCTGTGGAGAATTGTATCTAGTTTCTATTTTAGGGGAGATTCACAGTATATAAGAAGGATGACTATGCTAGAAGGAAAACAGCTATAGGTTTCTAGAGATGGGAGGAATCTCGTGAACCCATGGTGGCTGAACCTGATATTTCTAGACCAGGGGAGGAATCTTCTGAACCCAATATTTTTGGACTAGGGGATTAATCATCTGTACACATGGCAATTGAATCCAAACATAGAGACCATTGGAACCTACGACTAGTTAGACTATTACAAAAAAGTTATACAAGGAGGACAAAGTGTATTGCTACCCTGTCCCCTCAAGGCTCCACTACTTCTCTTGAGGACATCACTATGCCATTGGATGACTCTTTTAAGGCTAATCTTGAGATACAACTCCTTTAAATTTTGAAGCTACTATCTTGCAGTTACAACCTAAGGATTAGGGTTGGAAATATTCTCTTCATGATTGAAAAGAACTCAATTAATCCCATTACTGATTTTCTCTTATCATCATCTATCTAAAGCTCACGTTGCTTTTGCCCTTCGGTCATCTTCTATTTCTATTCCTAGTAATTTTTAGGAAGCTTTCCAAAACCCTAAGTGGAAAGTTTGCCATGGTTGATGAAATGAAGGCCTAAAGAAGAACTCTAGTTGGGAAATGGTCAAGCTACATCATAAGAAGAAAATAGTGGGATGCAATTGGGTGTTCTTGGTGAAGCACAAATTAGATGGGACTGTCGATAGATATAAGGTAGTATTGGTTGCGAAAGGATAAAGCCAGATTTATGGGATTGACTATCAAGAGATTTTTGCTCTTTTGACTAAGTTGAACACTGAAATAGTTGTACGTTCTCTTTTCATGAATCTAGATTGGCCATTAAGATAGTTTAATATGAACAATGCCTTTCTTCATAGTAATTTGGTCAAAGTGGTGTACATGAATCCTCCTCCAGGAGTAAATGAGGAAAGGTATGCAAACTAAAAAAGGCTCTATGTGGGTTAAAGCAGTCGTTACAGGCATGGTTTGGAAGGTTAAGTTACTCAATGAAGTAGTATGGATTTAAGCAAGTTATGTCCAATCACACACTATTTACAATGAGTGGTGATGACATTACTTTTCTTATTATTGATGTTTGATGATATGATTGTCATAGGCAGAAATGCCAGTAAAATTGAGAAGCTTCGGAGCTGTTTTACCAAGAAATTCGAAATGAAAAACTTAGGACCTCTCAAATACTTCCTAGAGCATTGTAGTATCTTGGTCCAAGCTAGGGCTCTTTCTTTCCCAATGAAAATGTAAATTAATTCTCTTGGCTTAAATGAATAGTTCCGCTTGTGTACCCGTTGACATTCCCATTGAGATGAATCATGACTTGTCTATCCATCCAAATTAGATTCCAATGAATAAAGATATCAATTGGTTGGAAAATTGATCTATTTGACTGATACTAAGCCTAATTTATAATATGTAGTGAGTGTAATTAATCAATTTGTGCATAATCCAATCAACCGACACATGACTATGGTAAATTGTATTCTAGCTTACCTAAAGTCCTCTCTAGTGAAGGATATTATGCTATCCAAACATGAATATTTAGATATTGTGGACTATACTGACTCTAATTTTGTAGGATCCAGATTGGATAGGAAATGTTCCTCAAGATATGTTTCATTTGTAGGAGAAAATTCGGTAACCTAGAAAAGTAAGAAGTAGTATGTGGTCGTGTTGTCTAGTGGTTAGAGGCCGAGTATTGTGCACCCCCTCGTACAATTATGGAGCTAAGTTGGCTGAGAATACTTTTAACGAGGTCGATGTTGGCCCAAAAATACTGATAATATTCTTTTGTGATAATACTCTATTGAAATCGTAAGTAACCTGTTCAGCATGATCGAATTAAGCATGTGGAGTGTGATAGAAATTGCATCAATGACAACTTAGATTTTAGTATGATAAAAATTCTCTACACCAAGAGTGTAGATCAGTTGGCAGATATGATGACCCATGATGTTACATGCAGTCCATTCCATACATCACTATCCAAGTTGGGCATGTATGATATCTATGCACCAACTTGAGGTGGAGAGTTGAAATATATTTAACGAATATTATGTTAACGTATATTATAAAATCATAATTAATGAAATTGATTATGTTTTCTTATGTATCTAGGATTTGTTTTTAAATTGATACAATGTTAACATGTATAATACACTTGTGAGTTGTAACTAATGGAAAAGTATAGAATAAATTCTTTTTCGAATTGTTATGGATATACAAACTATATGGTTGGTTTTTTCATAGATTATTATATACATGCTGTTGGGTCAATCATGCTTTATGGACAGTTAAATACCAACTTGTGCAAAAAGGGTAGTAGTAGAAATGAAGATGCTAAGATAGTTGTTGATCTTACAAGAGCAGATAGGATTTGAAACCATAGCATTAGAGCCTACACCTCTTAATATGGATTTATACAGTGTGTGGGCTGATGTGAGGAAAATGTCTTTCCTTTGGAAGGCAAGGGAGTTATTCTATCAATAAGCTACAATTAACCCATATCTCTTCCCTTTTTGTGCAAGCTTTCTTTCTTATGTTGCAATAACATTTTGATGAAAGTTAAATTAAACCTAATTTATCGTTGGGAAAATAAGAACAGCTCCTCTATGGTGGCATGTCGGTGTTTGACGTGTGTGAGACATCGGCTTTATGGACACTCTGACTTGTGTCAAACACACTCTAAAGTGTGTTAGAGACCCTCCGACGCAGCCAGCACTCTTTGAGTAATTTTGGACACTCTTACATTCGTTGGTATATTTTATTGTGTTTATTCGAACATGACAAGGACACGTTTAAGGAATACCCCGGCACGTTTGGGCTAATTTGACAAAAATTGAATGAGCCTTGAGGTTCCTTAGTCAGCAAAAAATTGCCAAAGATCTGTCGAAGATGAGAGGAACAAATAGCAGCAGTTTGCCCTTTGTAATCAATTGTAGGAGACAAGCGCCTGATAGAGTAAAGAGGGGATTAGCAGGGAGGCGAACTCGCTGATTGATGTTTATTGAGATTTGATAATTAGCTATCTCTTTGTTTGTTTTCTTATTATTAAAAATTTGTTTCCATACGTGTTCTAAAAACTCATGCTGTTGAATGAGATTCTCAGTCAGTGCTGGAGCTAGAGTTGGCTGGGTGGCATGAGTGACTATGGATTAGCAAGAACAACGGACAAGTGTTGAGTGGTAGTGTTAGGATGAGCGGTGGTTGAGAAAGGGCTCAGGGTGAGAGAAGAATGAGCTCAAGTTCAGCACTGCTGATGGTGATGTGCTGGCAAAACAACCAAATGTTTGATGTCTGTATATTAAGGTACATTTTCATGTAAAATTCTGTAAGAATTTCACAAGAATCTTAAGTTTGTAATCATATTAGTCTCATATTGCTCTATAATTGTCGGCCACATTGAAACTAACCGAGAAATCGTACTGCTGCTCATTTTTCAAATGTTGCCACCTATGATCCTCCCTCCCTCTGGGGAAATGAACTGCCTCTCAACAATTCTGATGGTCCACTCTTTCCCACATATCCTCAATGTAGAGTGGTAGTGTTGCGATGAGTGGTGGTTGATGATAAGAAACTTGACTCTGTTGTTGTCCAAGATTGCAGCTGAGTTGAAGTGATCTTGCGGTTGATGATGTGCAGAGAACTTTGTATTGCTTTTTATAGCATCCTCTAAACAGTGCAAAACTAACCCTTTTCTGTCAAGCCTAACTCTATAGTAAAGGTTCTGCTTGTGACTATACTGAGAAAGAAATGAGTTTGCTCCATGAAGCTCCCACGTCAACTTAAAATTCCTGCATCAACTCAAAGGTATTTAGTGGGAACTGCAAACATGAGGAGCCACATTTTCCTCGTTCTTGAACTCAGTCTTCTTAATTACCTTGAACAAAGATCATATAGCCCCTAGCTCTGAAGTCGATCTCCAACTTTGGGTGATCAGTCTGATCCATGTGTTCAGCAGCACATGGCTGATATTAAAAGGCAGACGCTAAAGATAGTCATTGTCATTAAAAAATTCTTGGCAATGCCGAGGGCATATAAACTTAATGGTTCCACCCAAAGCTGAATATCTCTTTTGGTCATTCACAATGGATGTCAAAGGTCATATATGCTGAGCATGACCAATGTTGCCTGTATCAAAGGCTGTACACCACAAATATGTATATGCGAACTATTTCTTTTTGTTTTGTTTTGCTTTTTTTGTTTTATTTTTTTTTTTTTTTTTTGGGGAGCATGGCAATAGGTATTTTCAGTTTAAAACCTTTGATCTACTCCTCTAACTACATAGAACGGAAGTGAAACCTGATGTTCCAAGGTTGCTGGTTACTGCTTATTTCACCATTAACAAATTTCACCTCTCAAAACCATATCAGCAGAGGAGAAATTTAGAAAACCTCACCTAATGATTATTTGAAAACAGTAAATTATTGAGATTATGCTTTAGTCTGATTGATTTTGTTTTGTAGCTTTGTTGTTCTCTCTTCCCCTACCTTGCTCTCAAACATCACCTAGAATGGATTTTTTATGTACTGCAAAAATGCAAAAAATTAATCATAAAAACATGGAATAAGCTTGAGAAGTAATGCCATGTGGCCATCTGCATCATATAGGGTAAAGTGTTTGCTTGGGAAGTAATGTGTTTGTTTTCCTGTTTGACACCATGTATTATGACGACTATATTGATTATATCTTATCTTTGTTTCATCCTTTTGATGTGGCATATGAATGGGTTCTCCATTCTTTTTTTTGTCCCTTTTTGTCCTTGTGTTGGCCTGCTGTGCCTCTCACCTCATTTGTATATTCTGAGCATATTAAATGTACTGGTTCTAAGGAAATTGCTTTTGTTATAAGCAGGTGCATATCCAAAACACCACCCATGGGTGTTGCACATTTATGATAGATGTGTCCTCGAACAGTAGAAGCCCTATAACAATAATACCTCAAGAACAAAACCCAAACCAAAATTACTTAAGTGATACGGGTTAGGTTTTTATCCTTGTGATACTTAAGTCCATTTGAGCCATTTCAATTGTCTGTTTGTATAACCTTTTAAATGGACACTGTTACTATTTAAGTCTTGAATTCCCCTCTTCTTTTTCAATCTTTATGAGCAACTTGATTGCCTTGTCATCTTGAGCCGTAAGGCTAATGCCCATAAGATTGTTGAAATCCTTATTTCATGAAGCATAGTCGCTGAATTCTTCTTGAAAAACCCACTGAGCTGGACTTTCTATCAGCACATCTCCAGTTGGCCTGAATGCACCACCACATCCATCTCATTCTTTTGAATTCCCTGAGCACATTTTTAAGTCAATTCCACACAAGAATCCTATGGTTGGATGATTTCTCTCTCTAACCTTACTGCATTGAACTCCAATCTTCTCTACATGTTCTTTCCTTTTCAGCCCCAACATTACTGCCTTCACCTGCATAGGACTGAACCACTGTTGTATCTGTGTACAATATGGTTTGTTGATTTCTTATACGTGACAGAGACCTGTCTTTATTCAGTAACTTTTATTTGGGGTAGTGGCTGCGTGGGAATTTCTGTTTACTTGTTTGTACTTTACAATGTTCCCTCATGCAATACTATTTTCTGTTGTGCTACATCAATTTCCAGCAAATTAAACACCCCTCAAAGAAAAACATGCTCACACAAAATAGATTGGTCCAGAAAAAGAGTTATTTGAGACATTTTGTGATTTACATGCTGATTCATGTCACGAATAAGATGAAGCTTGTTTTGGAGTTCAAAACAAGCAATTTCCATATTTTACTTTGGAGAGGCTTGCATTTCTAGGCATATTTTTATGGGTTCCTTATGGCATTTATAAAATCAATATACTTTATTTGAGTAGCATAAGATAGAATAAATTGATAGAACAACGTTTTTTGACCGTTGCATCACAATGAGATTTTTGATACAACGCTGACAATTCATAAGTTCCCTTGCATTTTCCATTATAGGATTTTTTTGTTTTTGAGGAACTCCTTGCATCAGCTCTTGCATGTATCAGTGCACATTCTGTATTTTCCCTTTGCTCCATTCATATTTGATTCACTTCAGTGTTACAGCTGTGTGACTTTCCATGCTGTTTTTTTTTTTTTCAGTATCTTTATCTTCATTTCTGCTTCTGTGTCTGGCTTTCATTGTATTTTGGCATTTTTGGATTGCAGGCTGTTGTTTTTACAAATATTAGCCTGGATAAATCGATTGAATTTGATGAATATTGCCACAATCATCGGCCTCCGATAGCCTTCATAAAATCTGGAGTGCATGGCCTTTTTGGCAACGTCTTCTGTGACTTCGGTCCTGAGTTTACTGTTGTTGACGTTGATGGTGAGGAGCCACACACGGGCATTATTGCATCTATTAGCAATGACAATCCTGCTCTTGTTTCAGTTGTGGATGATGAGAGGCTTGAGTTTCAAGATGGTGATCTGGTTGTGTTCTCAGAAGTCCTAGGAATGACTGAACTGAATGATGGGAAACCACGGAAGATCAAGAATGCCAGGCCCTACTCTTTTACTCTTGATGAGGATACTACAAATTTTGGTGCATATGAGAGGGGTGGTATTGTCACACAAGTGAAGCAGCCTAAGGTATTGAAATTCAAAACATTGCAAGAAGCGCTTAAGGATCCTAGTGATTTTCTTCTGAGTGATTTTTCTAAGTTTGATCGCCCAGCTCTCCTACATTTGGCATTTCAAGCTCTGGATAAGTTTATACTGGAATTGGGTCGCTATCCTGTTGCTGGATCAGAGGAAGATGCCCACAAATTGATTTCATTTGTCACTTGCATAAATGATAATTCTGGTGACAAAAGGCTTGGAGAGATTGACCAAAATTTACTTCGACACTTTGCCTTTGGTGCAAGGGCTGTTTTGAATCCCATGGCTGCCATGTTTGGTGGTATTGTTGGACAGGAAGTTGTTAAGGCCTGCTCTGGGAAGTTCCATCCACTCTTTCAGGTTACCGAATTATTTGAATTGTATTTTTGTAGGTATATTGATAAATTCCTTAATATGTGGAAGGTTGCCGAACAGTGTATACTCTCATTGGACCAGGCTTTTCTTTTTGTTGTTTAGAGTTCTTTTCAATGTTGCTTTGCATCTGTTTTCTGATCTTGTTATTGTTTGTGTTGTGTGTGCGTCCATGCATGTGTTTTATTCTGTGCATTGTCGATACATTGTGGTTACTCATCAACAGATCTTGGGGTTTCAGATTAATTATTCAGTGTTTACACAAAGTGATTGGTTTCATGTGCGCAGTTTTTCTACTTTGATTCCGTGGAGTCTCTTCCCACTGAACCCTTGGAACCCAGTGACTTCAAGCCCTTAAACAGTCGTTATGATGCCCAGATTTCTGTTTTCGGATCCAAACTACAGGAAAAAATTGAGAATGCAAGAGTGTTCGTTGTAGGTTCTGGTGCTCTGGGATGTGAATTTCTAAAGAATTTAGCCTTAATGGGGGTGTCTTGTGGTGACAAAGGAAAGTTAACGATCACAGATGATGATGTGATCGAGAAAAGTAATCTTAGCAGGCAATTTCTTTTTCGTGATTGGAACATAGGACAGGCAAAAGCAATAGTTGCTGCTGCAGCTGCCATGTTGATAAACCCTCGCCTTCATATTGAAGCTCTTCAAAATCGCGCAAGCCCTGAGACGGAGAATGTATTTGATGACACTTTCTGGGAGAATTTAGATGTTGTGATCAATGCCTTGGATAATGTTAATGCTAGGCTTTATATCGATCAGAGATGTTTATACTTCCAGAAGTCACTTCTGGAATCAGGAACTCTTGGTGCCAAGTGCAACACACAAATGGTCATACCTCATCTGACAGAGAATTATGGTGCGTCACGCGATCCACCTGAGAAACAAGCCCCTATGTGTACTCTTCACTCATTCCCACATAACATTGACCACTGCTTGACATGGGCTCGATCCGAGTTTGAGGGACTTCTTGACAAGACACCTACTGAAGTGAATGCCTATCTAAGCAATCCTGTTGAGTACACATCTGCAATGAGAAATGCCGGTGATGCACAGGCTAGGGACACCCTGGAACGTGTCATTGAGTGCCTTGATAAAGAGACATGTGAAACATTCCAGGACTGCATAACCTGGGCGCGTCTGAAGTAGTTTGCTTGATTCATGAATTCTTCTTTTTATTTTTTTTTATTTTTGGCACAGATTCTCACCCATTTTTTATTTTCTTTTTTCAATGGTCCAGGTTTGAAGACTATTTCGTGAATCGTGTGAAGCAGTTGACATTTACTTTCCCTGAGGATGCTGTAACGAGTAGTGGGACACCATTCTGGTCTGCACCAAAGCGTTTTCCACGCCCACTGCAGTTCTCTGTTGCTGACCTCAGTCACCTTAACTTTGTTAGGGCAGCATCTATACTACGTGCAGAGACATTTGGTATCCCAATGCCAGACTGGATCAAATCTCCCAAGAAGTTGGCTACTGCAGTCAGTCAGGTTGTAGTTCCCGATTTTGAACCAAAGAAGGATGTGAAGATTGTTACGGATGAGAAAGCTACTAGCCCTTCGATCGCATCCATAGATGATGCTGCTGTGATTGATGAGTTAATTGGGAGGTTAGAAAAATGCCAGAGGAAACTGCCTCCAGGTTTCAGAATGAATCCAATACAGTTTGAGAAGGTTGGTTTTTGACTTTCTATCTACTTAGAGGCCTAGAATGCAAATGTGCTGTCATTATTTGTTTTTGACCAATCATCTACTGTCATACTCTCAGTCTTTTATAAGGTACACCTTTGTAAGGTTCCAGTCTCATTGGAATGGGAAAGGGCCCAGGCCTTGTAGTTTGCAGTCAACGTTGTTTCCTTAAGTTGAAAAGAGGTGTTATCACTATAGACAACAGATTTACCGTTAATGACATCTTAATGAAACCCATTTTTTAACCTGCTACGTTCTGGGGAAGCAGTAGGGTGCATAAATGAGAGTTGATTGTTCAATTTGAGGAATTTGTTCTGCACTCTGCATGTTTTGTATCGGGGGCGGCAAGGAATTGGAATATCATCCACATTCTCATTTTCACTTGTCCGGGATCTTTTTACTTATTTACACCAAATTTTGGAAACTAACTTCTCCCACTGTCATTTTCAATACCATGAAGGGGATGGAATAGTGGATATGGAAATGAAAAAATGGAAGTTGTATAATATACTCCACCATTAAGTGATCAACTCTTCATACCCCCCTCACCCCGGGTTTTGTATTTCACGTCCCATATCCATTCCTTGCTTTCTCTTAGCACCAAACTAGATTTTGTATGCATGCAGCTGCTTCAATATATTTTTTTTGCATATTCTTGGAACAGTTTTAGATCAGTCTATACGTTTTTAATCACCCCATTGTGCTTTCATTCTATTTGGTTGTCTTTACAGCTTCAGCATTCTAGTCACAGTAAAATCAAATATCTGGGTGCATCAATTGCTTTTGAAGATTGTCTTTATCTTTTCTCTTTCAAACTTCTTTTTTTCCCCTTTTGGTTCTTTTTGATTCTGCTGGCGTTCACAACAACCTGTTGTCAGAAGTGAATGTCATGAGGCTCGGCTCATGTTATCATCCCCACCCCCCCTAAATTTGTACAGCTTTGTACGAGTGATGTATTGTTGCTTGAAATGTTCAGGATGATGACACCAACTATCACATGGACCTGATTGCTGGACTCGCCAACATGAGGGCTAGGAACTATGGCATACCCGAAGTTGACAAGCTCAAGGCCAAATTCATTGCAGGGAGGATCATTCCTGCTATTGCCACCACAACTGCCCTGGCCACTGGTCTGGTCTGTTTGGAGCTCTACAAGGTTCTAGACGGACGACACAAATTAGAGGATTACAGGAATACTTTTGCCAACCTGGCGCTCCCGCTGTTCTCCATGGCTGAACCGGTCCCACCAAAGGTAACCCAGCACCGGGACATGTGCTGGACGGTCTGGGACAGGTGGACTCTTAGAGGCAATCCGACACTGCGAGAGCTCCTGGATTGGCTCCAGAGCAAGGGACTCGGTGCCTACAGCATTTCCTATGGTAGCTGCTTGCTTTACAACAGCATGTTTCCAAAGCACAGAGACCGGATGGACAAGAAATTGATTGACCTTGTTAGGGATGTGGCTAAAGCAGAATTGCCTTCGTACCGTAGCCATTTTGATATCGTGGTCGCCTGTGAGGATGACGATGGCAATGATGTTGATATTCCTCTGATTTCAGTATACTTCAAGTAGTAATCATGTGTGCTGTTATGACATCAGGATTAGAGCAAACCTCTGGATAATAACATCTCTGGAAAATATCGTGGTACTGTGGTGCCTTGTTAGCCGAGAATCTGATGACACTATTCATTGCTCTATACTGGAAAATGTGCTATTTCTTAAATGTTTATTTTGGTTTCTGGCTTAATTTATCTTTCTGTCTTCTTTCTTTTCTTCCCCCTTGAACTGTGCTGAGGGAGCTTATGATTTAAGTTTGTTCTTCCCCATGCTTTATGTCTTTCGTTCTCTTTCTTTCTTTTTTTCCCCCACTTTTGTGCATCGATGTTTCCTGACTTTTCAGCTGTATACATGTTTACATGTTTTTGCCCTTTTGACAATGGTTTTTCAGAGATTCTTACAACACTAGTGTCACATCTAGGTTTGATCGCCTTATGCTGTAATTGATCACCCTATGTGATGAAGCCTGAGGTTTTCCCTTTTGAGTATCTACTTGAATGTCTGAATAACTGCCTACGAAAGCATATATAGATGAGATCGTACAATGCAATGGTGTATCCAGTCGTGTTAGGAGGTAGTAGTATATGGAGGGATATGCTTGTAGATGATGTTTGAACGTTATCGCCTTTTTTATTGTGATGAGCATATTATCTTCTATGTGCTTTGGCTCTGTTTGTTATATTAGAAAAAATTTGCCAAATAAAAAGTATTTTCATAAAAAGTATTGATGGGTCTGGTAACTTATAGGTTGGTCTAGAGTAGGCCTACAGAGCAGACCATCCCGGAAGTAGTAGCAATCCTGTAAAAGGCATACGCAGCTCAAAATCCAAGCAGCATAGCTTGAGATCCACTCAGCAGAGTTGGGCCATAGAGGCTACCATTCAAGTTGGTCCACTAGTGTATCCCAATGCCGTCTACTTGGCAATTTCTATTCAACAAGCAAGCCCGTGGGACTATCAATCTACCATGTTGCGACTGTCAATCTGGCACATCTTAACCACCTAAAAAAAAGCACAGCTTGTTAGAAAAGCAAGGGGTGGCTTCCCCAAGACACTAGGGTATCGTGGCGTCATTAACAACCTATTGATAGCTAGTTTGCACGTACTCTACAAATACCTTCTCCCATGAAGGGAGAGGGGGCCTTATCATTTTTTTGCTTTTGAAGAAAAGGAGAAAATCTCAAGGAGAAGGCTCTCTTGTCCTCAATTCCAGGCTAGCACTCATAGGAACTCAGTCCTTTGTCTCAAAGCCGTTTCCCAACCAAGCGTACTCACTAGACTTCAATTCTCCATCTCAAAGCCGCTTCATAATAGAGCGCACTCATCGGAGCTCAATCCTTATATCTAAGCCTCCCCCTAACTAGGCACACTTACCGGAGCTTAATCCTTATCTCTAAGCCGCTCCCTAACTAGGTACACTCACCGAAGCTCAATCATTTATTTATAAGCCGCTCCCTAGCCAAGGGCACTCATCAGAATTCAGTCCTCAATCTCTAAGTTGCTTCTAAGTTGAGCACACTCACCAAAACTTAATCCTCCATCTCAAAGCTACTCCCCAACTCAGCGCACTCACCGTAACCCAATCTTTCGTCACAAAGCCGCTCCCCAACCAAGCATATTCATCGGAACTCAATCATCCATCTCAAAATTGCTCCCTAACTGAGCGTGCTCACCGAAGTTCAGCCCTCTATAAATACTTAATTTCCCGAACATGCTTCTACGTATTATTCGTTTATCCTTCTATCTTTTTGTTAGTTTGAAAAAGATTTCTAATTTGAGTGTCGAAGGACATTTTAGGGAGTAAGTCCTGCCATCATTTGACATTTTGTTCTTTAGTTATGCTGCCCAAGATCTAGGTTCAAAGAAATGAAATCTGAACCCACTTCATCTCGACTTACCGAAAAGATTAAGTGACTTTCTAATCCGTTCAATAATCCGGATCCCAAGACGCATCATTAGTACCGTCTATGAGAAACGACTAAAAAGTCTGACCACAAGAACAGATGCAGCCAATGTCGGGGCATGAGCTAGTGCACCCGCCACAGACGTTATTTTTCGTTGCCACGACCTCTCTGTGGGTAGTCACAAGGAGAAACATTTGGCCCCTAAGGTGCAAACGCTCGTTGCCCAAAGATATGCTATGTCCCAAGCGGCCCCAAACTGTTGGTACCCGCCTAAAAGTGTAACGCTAGTGGCTTCGCCCATTGGCTCCCAGACCTCAACGTCCAAAAAGAGGAATCGGAGAGAAAGACAGCCTTCTTAGAAGATCCAATGGCTTGACGACATCGTAGCTCGAGCGGTCGCAAGCGACAGGGCCTAGCTGCAGTTAAAGGACTGACCAAGTCATGGGATGAGGGATGAAGGCCCACAGTGACGCGATCTACACTGTTCCCGTGACGACAAGAGCGTGCCAGTTCAGCTTAACGGGCCCAATTCTTCGGAGTGTAGAAGTTGCAAGCAATTAGCTGCTGATCGGAGCGAACAACCTTCCTGTTGACGGGGATTGTTTCGAGCCTCGATGATCCGCCAAAGCTGAGCATACGTGCTTCGACCCCAAAGTAGAAAATTTGTCCAACAAGCATAGAACGCCCTCCACCCGAAAAGGTGCTACCAACGATTTTCTGCCAAGCGTAGGTAAGTTAAACGCATCCACACTGAATGCTTGAATGATATTAATCGCTTGCTTCATTCACTATGCCGATCGTGCGAATGCTTGTATGCCTACATCAACTTCAAGGCCTAGACTACTTCTAAGTCAGGTTAACTTTCCTTCACCTGCTACCTAATCGGCAGTGATCCGATAGAAAAACCTCAGTCCTATTAATTGAGCAGCTCAGAGAAGGTCAAAACCAAACCTCGATCCAAATTACCGAGCAGGCCTAATGAGGTCGAACCTCGTGACCCGGGGGGCTCATGGACCAAGAGTCGGACCTCCCTGATATGCCACCACAAAAACCTTAGGGGGTTTTACAACATGCGTGTGACAACTTCCTATAGTAGGAATGAGTATCATTAGTCAACAATGGTCAGCAAATTAGGATCAGACGCACTAAACTACAACGCCCTTTGCCAGGACCGAGAACGTGTGGGCAACGGCCTAGACTCTGCAAGAGCTTGACGGCTGCGGCCATGAAACCTGGACGACCCTAGTGAGGCTCACAAAAACCCATGCCGTCACATCTTTCCACTGTAAAGAGCACAAATGATCGAACATGTTCGGCCAAGCCCGACAACAATGATAGCAATGCCTAGTTAGCAAAAACTTTGTCTGCGCCATGACCTCCTCATAAGAGTGCACACAACCAAGCAAATACATCCGTTCAAGCCCGACAACAATAGCAATAATGATTAGTTGACAAAACAGAGTCGATACCAGACAAAGGCGAATCAGCACGCAATCAAAGATATCAACAATAAAAATTGAAACAACTAAGTTGGTTTATTAAATATTTAAGAAGTACAACGAGTGCACCAGAGCGCCTACAAAAGTACAAAAAGTCACCCATACTTGTGCCTCATCCAAATGACTATCCTATGGTCAAGGGCCCCCAGTGAACGTGGCATAGGCCCCCCTCCTATTTCTAGGAAGTCCACTAGGTTAGCGTGACGCCGAGCCCTCGCGTTCCTTGAGTCAATGAACCTAACATGAAAGCCCAGGACCATTAAGGATACTATTCATCAGTTGAAGCGAATGCCCTCTTGAAATCTTTCATCTTGGGAGCTATTGATTTCATCAGGTTGGAGTCGAGACCATAGCTCTCCTTTAAGCCAAGCACTATCATCCTGATGAGCAGTGAACTGTTGTCATGCCTCTCGAAGCTCATCCTTTGATCAAGGGCTTGAGCGTTAGCCTCTAAGAACCCTTGAGACCGTGCCTTTGACTGAAGCCGCACCTGGTCTAAATAGCTAGCCCACTCATCACACCGTAAAGCCTTGGTGATAGCAACATTCATCTAGCGCTCCGCATTCTCTAGCACGGCGGGATCTACGCATGTTCGGGATAGCCGCAAGATCTTGACGTCCCTCCCGTGCAGTGCCCTCTCCACCACTCGAAGAGCTTCCTAGACTTGCCAAGCAACAGATGACGGGCAGTCAAGAACAGCAATGGGAAAGCATGATGATATTAAAGTAAAGAATCCCATAGCATGGTACCTCATAATGGGAAGGCCCTCCGAGACATGACTGGCCGGGAGATCCCTCAGCTCCAATTCTAGCAAGGACAGCAAAGAGATCAGGGGTTGCACATCTGGGGAAGAGGAGCCTCAAGGCCTAGAAGAGAATCGAGCCTGCCCACGACATTAGGGGGCTTGCGCATGAACTCTTTAGGACACGATGCCCTCTTAGTAGCCACCTCAGCCTCCAGGTCATCCCCAACCGTCTCTTCATCCAGCCAAACCCATCTAGTGCCTTCCTCAACAAGGATGGTGGGCGAAGTAGGCGCTGGTGCTTCTTGAGAAGAAGCCACCAAAGTTAGGGTCCTCCTTCTTGGCGTAACCGCGGTGTCGACTGGCTCGCCCGGTCCATTAGCCAAAGGGGCCCCAGCTTCATTGACAAAGCCAACCAAGGACTCTTCGCCCTCGAATTCATCAAACGTCTGATCAAGGCCCAAATTATCTAAAGAGAACTGGTCTAAGCCTGACCCCCTAGACGGGCCACCAATAGTTGGAGGTGTTGCCCTCGCACAGGTCGTGTTAATCCTTCGGTATTCCTTAGACAGGGTAGGCGATGGAGGAGCCACCTCACAAGAAACCTACTTAGAAGAGTCCCGAGAAAGCAGTGCCCCAAACTCTCTCTTGGGACGATGACTCCGTGTGGCAGAGATGCCGCCTTCCTCCAGCAATGCCTCCCTTAGATCTTCCTCTAAAGCGCCTTGGGAGACCCAATCTTCAAAATGGAGCAAGGCGCCTATGTGTTCCTTGACCAGAACTGCCAGAGGTTGCACCGTCTGCTCCTCATGTGGCAGGATGTCCTTAATGTAGATGCTGTTGACCTTGCCCCAGTTATTCAAGACCCTCCAATCTGCGTCTATTGCCAAGAAGAAGTGTGACCTCCAATCTGTCAAGCCTTGGTTTCCCCCACTTATTTCAAACCTTATACAAGGGGTGAAGGAAACCTAGTCATTTCTTAATGAATCCAAATAAGCACCTTCAAGGCCCAGGCATCCAAGGTAAG
The DNA here is from genome assembly GCA_025585075.1 of Nepenthes mirabilis. Taxonomy (NCBI): domain Eukaryota; kingdom Viridiplantae; phylum Streptophyta; class Magnoliopsida; order Caryophyllales; family Nepenthaceae; genus Nepenthes; species Nepenthes mirabilis. The sequence continues at coordinate 45,045 of JAODPA010106149.1, forward strand.
CTCTCTAGCTTGAAAAAAGGTGTGCAGAGTCACTAGATACTAGATAGCATCCAGATGGAGATGGGCCATAAGGATCTCTAGGGCCCTCAGAATCTCATGCAGCTCCCTCATAAATGGGATAAAAAGACCAACCTGCAAGTGCTCCTTATAAATGGCTATAAACCCTAGAGGAGGGGAGCAAGCCGCATCCTCTTCATTGGGCTCAGCATGCGAGATGAAGCTCGAAATGTGATACATGCTGCACAAAAGCTCTATATCTCTGTTAGACAGGGTTGACAGAATATTAACGATGCCTTGGGAACCCATTTAAAAACTGTGCGAGTTAGGAAGGAAAGTGGCGACCTATGGTAGAGATATTCGGGGAAGCAAAGAGGTGCAATACCAGCAATGTGCCACCACTTAAATAGCCAACGTCTCGGCTTGGCAACAATGTCACTTCAAGGCATCGTAAAGGCACGTCCCCATGATGGCCACGACACGTGCCCACATCGCAAAGTGCCGCGACACGCCTATCTATTGGCCCAGTCATGATGGTTGACTCGACGCCTCTCCGCACAATGCATTGACAACCGATTGCCTCATCACTTAGATCAACAAGTCAGCTGCATAGGTAACGATGGCCTGACATCCCACTTTCCAAGATAGCAGATTAATGACGCACAGCCCTGACAGGCTCAAGACTGATTCGCCTAGCTCATGTCCCAACCAAGCATCCAAGACAACTGACCACTGATGAATCGCAAGAAGATTGAGTTGCCACCTGCATGGACCAACAGATAATTAGGAATCAAGCAACATAAATATAGCATCCAAGCACTTTAACTATTCACACAACGCAAAAATGTTATAGCCATACAACATGAGAATAAACAATGCTCGGTAGTTCTATTAATTAATTACTCTTGCAAAGTACAAGCTTTTAACAGTAGATGTACAACATCAGAAGGGAATAAAATACATGAAGCAATGACCTAACGGCATTTGTCCAAATGACTTTGGGGAACACAACTGTGATAGGAAAGCAAAATGTAGCCACTATCCTCCTGAAGACCAGCCTCCTTTCTATTTTCCCCTCTGCAAGAATAAGGCAGCAGGGAGTACATGAAGAGCCTTCCCTTACAAAAGCAGAGCACAACGTTATTGCACTGGCCCAGGAGGCAACTCCCCCAGGTCCCAAGCACTGAAAAGCGGCTATGACCTACGGGCCCAAGGGTCTCAACCAGACCTAACGCGGCGACAAAGGTTAGAGCACGACATAGAGTGAGGTTAGGGGCTCCTCCTCCCCCAGTATTCTCCAAAAACAGTCCTACAAAGCACAACTGAAGGAAAAGTTGCTTTCCCCAATGGGGAGAGACGTTACCCTCCCCCATTGGACGAGCTGAGGTGCTTGCCCTTCGAAGTTGCTCCAAAAAGGATGCCTCAACACTGGCGGGGAGGAGACGGCGATGGCCACTAAGGCCCGTACCCCATCCACTACAACGTGAGGACGGTACAATTCAGGCCCAAAAGAGGAGAACCAAGGCAAACTTTAGGAGTATCCATGGCTTCAGCCTCAAATATCGGGCAAGAGTCTTCGCCAATCCCGGTGTGTGGTTGTGAAGGCATTATACCAGCTTTGAACTCTCACACCACTTGGCTGGAGAGGACAATCTGTAAAGCAAGGTGTTAAGAGCCCCTCCATTTATAGTTAAAGGAAGATACCAACCTTCATTAAATCAAGTAGATCACATTGATAGCTCAGGGAATACCATTGGTGGAAGATCGCCAACACCGAAAGCATTATATTGGCGCTAAATCTCGCTAGAGTTGCAGCGCGCATGTGGAAGGAGCACACCTTGGGAAGGAAATCGTGTGTGAAGACCCACACAGTGGCATCCTATCAGGAACATGCTAGGGGTTAAAATTTTAGGTCCCCAGGTATGGGGAGCTAGTGATAGGTCCACTAAACGATGAGCCAGCCTAGAATAGGCTTGCAAAGCAGACCGCCCTGGAAGTAGTAGTAGTCTCGCAAAGGGCCTACACGGCCCAGAATCCAGGCAGCACAGCTCGAGATGTGCTTGGTAGAGTATGGACCATAGAGGCCGCCCTTTGGGTTGGCCTACTAGTGTGACCTAACGACGTCCACCTGGCAATTCCTATTCAACAAGTAAGCCCATGGGACCATTAGTCTGCTATGCCATGATTGCCAGTCCGACACGCCCTAGCAGCCTAAAAAAAGTGCAACTTGCTAGAAAAGTAAAGGGTTAGCTTCCCTAGGACAGTAGGGAATCGTGGTACCATCAATACCTTATCGATAACCAGCTAGTACATATTCTACAAATACCCTCCTCCATGAAGGGAGAGGGGGGCCATATCTTTTTTTTTTCTTTCGAAGAAAAGGAGAAAATCACAAGGAGAAGGATCTTTTGGCCTCGACTTCATGCTAATACTCACAGGAAATAAATCCTCCATCTCAAAGCCGATCCCTAATCGAGGGCACTCACCAGAGCTCAATTTTTCATCTCAAAACTACTCCCCAACTAAGTGCACTCATCGAAGTTTAGTCTTCCATCTCAAAACTTCTCCTTAACCTATCGCAATCACCAAAACTCAATCATCTGTCTTAAAGTTGCTCCCCAATCGAGTGCACTCAATGAAATTTAATCCTTTATCTCTAAATCACTCCCTAGCCAGGCGCACTCACCGGAACTCTGTCCTTCATCTCTAATCAATTCCCTAGTCGAACGCATTCACTTGAGCTTAATATTTAATCTCTAAGTCGATCCCTAATCGACTGCACTCACCGGAACTCAATCTTTTGTCTTAAAGCTACTCCCCGATCGAGCACATTAATCGGAGCCCAATCCTCAATCTCAAAGCAGCTCCCCAGCCGAGCACGCTCACCAAAGCTCAACCCTCAATAAACATTCAATCCCACGAACATGGATCTATACATTATTAGTTTATCCTGCTATTTTTCTGTCAGTCTGAGAAAGATTTCTAATTTGAATATTAGAGGACATTTTGGGGAGCAAATTTCGTCATCCTCTAGCCTCTTGTTCTTTGGTTGCACTGCGCATGATCCAAGTTCAAAGTAACAAAATTCGGACCAGCTTTAACTCGACCTACCAGAATGATCAAGTGGCTCCTTAGTCTGTTTAGTAATCTGAATCCAGAGATGCATCAAGTATATTGATAAAAAATATTTTTTGCTTTTTTTATAAAAAATATTTTTAAGAAAAATAATTTCTCAGTAAAATATTTTTTGACATTTGAAGTATAAAAATTATAAAGTATTACACGAAATTGATCAACGATAGTAGATGTTTATGATTATTAATCATGATTATATTTTTGAGGCGGTGGTAATATTTTATAGTTAAATAAATATTTACATTCATAGTCAATTGATCTTTAATGTGTTAATATTTCGTTTTAGCAATCAGTTTAAAATGCCACCCGTCAGTAACCTGTAGTATGGTTGGGGGCATTGACAGCAAGAAATCGCTCTTGGTAACTAGCAGAATGGTGTCAGGGCAAGCCATCTGGTAGCTGACGAGGTGGACTAAGAAGTCATTGGTTGATGACCCGTTATGGGCCATGGACATCAATGACAGCTGCCAAGGGTAGTGGTCAAGGCATTAGTGGGCCTTGGTCAAGGTATGTCGGCCAGAAAAACAACGGGAATTAGAGGAATTATTGCTTCATGCATCTGGATGTGTCACATGCCAATCAGTGATTGGTAGTGGTGGTGTGCTATTCGATGACCAGTGGTGGTGGCTTGAGGTATTGCCGGTTAGTGACTGACAGTTCAACATATCATAGACCTCAATGGTATCATTTTTTGGGAAAAAAAACTTATTAACGGATATAAGTGGTCATTATTAGGGAACTCCGTAAAAGATGACTTCATTTGGAAAAGAGAAGCTCAAAGTCCAAGTTTATATTTTCCTTTGATTTGACCGGTCTAGGCAAGGGAGCGATAGCGACCGATGTGCGTGCCCCTATATATTCTATTAGTAAAACGCTAACGTCTGCTTTATTTAGTTTGCTAAATCTATCGCGAGATGTTGGCAGGCATCTGTAGTCAGTCATCAAAGGCAATTCAGTAATGGTCGAGCCAGACTACGTCTTCCCTATCGGAAAAGCAAGAACTACTTTCGCTCGAAAGCTGTTTACAATCTACCAATGGGACTATCAAAAGAGACCCGCCTAGGACTGATTGAAAGAAGACCTTGCCGACCAATGCTTTTGACCTTTTTCTCTCTCCAAAATGGACAGTAGTTAGCAATCCTGCTTTGATAGCTGGGCTTGTGCTTTGACGACTGGGCAAGGCATGGCATGACAGACAGAAGAGCAAGCACATTCATTGAAGAAGCAAAGCGATTTGCGGGGGGTTTGAGGGGGGACTTTCGAAGCGATACTCAAACTATGGATTCGGCGACCGATTAATTAAAGCGTAAAGTACCAATTCGGTATAAGCTGGTCGAGATAGATCGGGAAGACCAAACAAGAAGCAAAGCACCATCTTTCATTGCTTTATTTTTCTATATGTGTCTAGCATTAAAAAGTATATAAAATATTATCCAATGTGTACTAAACACTAAAAAAACAAAAAAAATATATTTTCTAATAAGTTATTTTTTGATA
>JAODPA010106160.1:0-20345 GCA_025585075.1 Nepenthes mirabilis
CGGGTCACCTGACCGCGACGTAAATTCCATTTATGCTTAATATAGACTTCCCTGTAACTATAAAGATCACAGTCGATGAAAATTAGGTTATATTATGATAAATGTTTTGGGACACACAACTCAGAGTAATTGTAAAGCACATTATTTGTTTATTCTCATATCATAAATAAGATATGACATCACTCTTACAATCCTTAAAAATGTGTTGATATCATAATATAACACCATCTCCCCTGTATATTATACAAATTTTTTTTTTTTTTAAAAAAGAAGAGAAATATGAATTATACCGGCATATCCGGTATAATTAACAGCAAATGGCATAACGGACCTTATAGTTAGTAGTTGCAGCCAAGACAACGGTAGAAGGCCGAAAATAATCAAGTGAGCCCCTAAACTTTAAGGCCAGAATGGATGGCAACCACTCCTCCGACGAGGTTTTCATATTGAACCTTTTGGAATCCGGCGTCTGCGATCATCGAGGCAAATGGCTCCTGCATTTTGCAAGTCAATAACAAAACAAAGTAAGAGACATAAACCGAGCAAAAGATAATAAAAAGGCTCTCGATTTAATTGTTTATTCTTCCTTGTTTTGGGTAAGTCCGAGCACTAGTCCCAAATTGTCATTACCGGCTGCGCTAACGATATGTTTTTGAACACCCTAAATGCTCTTGGACACTTTTGGATAACATGGTGTCCCATTCATCTATCAATTCTCGTGAGGCTCTATTAATATGAATAGATGTATGTTGTGTCCCTTAAGGGTGTCCCAAAAGTGTCCTCCTTGCATCATCCTTCCATCCATAAGTTTTTCGCCGGCTCTCTCAAGATACTTTACTCAGCCTTTGAAGTAAAAATGATGTGAAATAAAAAATTGGGTACTCAGGGATTATAAATTTCCCCCTTAGTAATACTACAAAGGATTCGTTGCCATAATTCAGAAATTTACTGCTCTACTTCAAAGAAGCTAACACTCAGGCATGTGCAAAATCATCTGTTTGTAGATGCATATTGATCTTACTTAGTTATTTAATAAATACTTATTCCCACTTCATGAATCCTATGAAAGCTTATTCGCAATTTATGAATTCCTCATTACCTTGATAACTATCATAGTTCTCTTGGATGCAATCAATCTTCTTGGGGAGACAATGTAAGAGTGAGATCTCCAAAACAAGAAGCCTTATAACACTTTGGCTAACAAGCGCACAAGATAAAACTCAGGTATTATCGGACTTCCCTTTTTCTTTTCCTTAAAATATCTGATAAAAGTTAATTTGAGGGGGAAGTTCAGGAGATTGAAGAATATCATCAGTATAATTCAATAAATACAAATGACTACTTTCTTTTCACATTTCTTGTTACTGATTGCAGGACTAATTTCATCTAAGTTCTAGTCTTCTCCTCAGCATTCAAACATAATTGAGAACAGCTATTATTCTAGAAATGTGCCTGAAAGACACAATCAGTGTGGAAGTAAAAGCACTGATGTGCCAGTAAATAAAATTACCTTTCCCACGCGAATCGAAACTCTTTCTGCTTCATCTCCTTCTTCCTTATTTATTGAAATCTCTCATAAAAGGGTGTGATTAGTGCCTCAAGGTAGACTTCTAAATGCATACAAATGCCGCATCTACTCTTGCAACTTATCAACTATGACCTTCTTTTATATTTTTAGGTTGTCTTCAATGTCCCACGATCACCAAACCCTCTTTGTTAGTTAAACAGTCAAAACCCTTCCTCAACTTGCTTCTTGATGAAGAAAGCAATCCTAAGAAAATCTTTACATGAATCACTTGCCAAGGAAATCTTCGATCCCCATATAAAATCCACAACTTGCACAATAAATATGCGTCAGGTTTTTAATTATCCACGGTCGGAGCAACAGCATGCCATGTTAGACCGTTTGACATTGCACAGCCATGTCAGCATTCCAATGCTTTACTCATAGCCCACTGCCCACATCATTGTACATGCTCCACAACTATGATATGACTGTTTTTAGCAGAAGGAAGACACACCTGCCCCCATCGTCTTTTCCTCATCTTTATGCTCATCTCCTCCAATTTCTGTATCAAACAAGGTAAGATTACCAACTAGTAATTATACTGAAGCCACTCATCAAGAAGATGTCATATTAAACAAAGACATCGTACTAAAGAATGTCTTTTGTATACCATCCTTCAAATTCAACCATCTTTCTGCAAAAAAAATTGGCCCAATAAATCTCGTTGGCTGATCTTCTTTTCTCATAAATGCATCATACAACACCTCACCACCTTGGACAACATTCGGAAGGATAAGTTGTATGGATGGATTGTATGTTACAGATCTCAAGTTTATTTTTAAATGATAATAAATTGAGTTAAATTGATAAAAATATCGAGGTCATATCAGTTTTACGTTAGAGTCAACTTTATAACTAAGTCACATCAGACCAGGTGATGTCTAACCAATGCCTGACGAATGCATATGCATATTTTTGACCGTAAGGACCCATTTAGAGCACTTGTATGTATTAGGTAGAATGATTATGCCTAATGTGTGCCAAACGAATACTAATATGATGTATGGTTTCTATCATAGTGCCTGATGTGTATACATGCGTCAATTTTTTATATAAGGCCCCTTTTGACCAATTTCAGTCATTTTCTGCGAAATCTACAAAGTAGAGAGAGAAAGAGAAGTGAAGAAGAGAGAGAAGGCTAGAGAATGAGATTTTAAGTGAGGTTCAAGAGATTTTTGATGATTTTAAATATAAGACAAGTGTATCCAAACCCTTCTTTTTTTTTTTTTGTTGTTGTTCTCTTCTGATCTCTATGGGCAATTATTGTTCCAAATACTCATGTATGTGATGTTTTTGTAACTAAAGAGTTCTTACTTTGCATGCATGTTATCTTACTTCTATTCTATGATATTCTTATGAAATACATGCCTTTAATTCATATACATTGTATACAAAAGCTGATTTTCTATAGCCATATTTACATATACCTTTAAATCATGTTTAAATGCCTCTACATGTCTTGACTTTCATATTCATGTTCCTGCATGCCTTATATTTGAAATAAATTAATAGAACTATGCTAATTTTACTGAATTACTACAATTTTCTAAGATTATCACTTCTTTATATTATAAATTTTGCAATACACTTCCTGCGTGTTTCAACAAAATGCATACAACTGTTTCCTGCATATTTACAAGTTACTACATGTCATCAATTTGAAGAAAAAAAATAAAGAAAAATTCTACATAAGTAAATAATAAGAATACTTTCTTTGTTATGAGAAAATATAAAATATATGTTTGAATATGAGTAGAGCTTTTAATTGATTATGTATTGACCATTGTAAAGAATTGATGGAGGTATATTATAACATATTCTAATATATTATAGTAATAATCAATATTTGACCTTATTATCTGTAAATTGAAAGCTGCATTCGGCCCTATCTACAATATTATATATATGATGGCCATCTACAGGTCTTAAAAAATAACATATAGCCTTTGGTTTTGTGTGAAAATATACATAACTCGAGCTTCAATAGTTGCTCCTTTGTTAGTGAGGCGACCATTGATCTTCGGTCCACAATTTTGTACATGATTTGAGCATATCTATTTGATGCACAGCTTAAAGAAGGAAATTTGATCATCAATTTAAAATTATGCATGATATGTTTATGAATTATCCCATTATTTTTAATTTTAATCATGTTCCATTCCGGCATGTTTTGATGTATATCTATATGTTCAATTATGAAAATTATATGCCTTATTGAGCAATTAAATCACTCTTACTTTGATTTTCACTAACTTTTTAGATTAGAGGACTCGGGGCTATACTTATAGGGGATTTGATCGAAAAGATGACTATTCGATCAGGATATTTTCTACCACAGCATATGATGGATCAGGATATTTTCTAGCCATTGTAGATGACCCACCAAGATGCATATGGTCATCTCTGATGAAAGAAACATCAGAAACCAAAACCTTGCTAAAAGCCTACTACAACCTCATAGCCCAATTTCAAATCAAAATCAAAGTGATTGGGTCTAAGAATGGACCTGAGTTCTCTATGATTGATTTCTACAAGAACAAGGAAATTATTCATCAAAAGTCATGTTGAAACCCCTCAGCAAAACAGCATTGCGGAAAGGAAACATCAACACATACTACACATAGCAGGTGCACTAAGATTCCAATCAGGCTTACCACTAAGCTATTGGAATGATTGTATTCTAACTGCTGTTTACTTGATAAATATAAAACTCCTACTCCAAAACTACATAACAGATCCCCTCATTACCGTCTTTACAAACACAACCAGATTATGACCACCTAGGAGTTATTTGATCACTTTGTTTTGCTTCTACATTGGCAAATAGAAGAAGCTTGATCCCAGAGCAAGGAAATGCATCTTGTTAGGATATCCATATGGTATGAAAGGTGACAAATTAGTTGATCGAAATAGCCACAGTGTATTCATACCAAGGGATGTTGTCTTTCATGGAACATTTTTTCCTCACAACACCAAACTGTCTGATTTGCAAACTTTCCCACTCCTGTCTGAAAACACTACCTGTGAAATATCTTCATTCTCTAAATCACAAGATCAAAGCAACCCAGATACACAACTTCTTCATAACCCCACTGTTGATGCACATATCAACTAAGTACAACCTTCGGTGTTAAGGGGATCAGCAAGACTTCAAAAGAAACTTGCGTGTGTATGTTAACAGGCCATTGTGTTGCCAGCCGTCACATCATTTTCTCACCCACAGTTAAATATCCTATCTTATCCTATCCTCTATCATCTATATTAACCTATAGAAAATAATCTCACCAACATTATTCTCTGCCTCTATCTCACACAAACAGAACCATCCACTTATAACCAAGTTGCAAAAACCAGAGACTGGTGTCAGGCCATGAATAATAAAGTTGCAGCCTTGGAACTCAATTACACTTGGAGAATCGTTCACCTGCCACCTGGAAAAAAGACTATTGGTTCAAAGAGGGTATACAATATCAAATAGAAGGACGGTACTATTGAAAGGCACACAACTCGACTAGTTGCAAAGGCATATAACCAACAAGTAATAGACTATAATGAAACCTTTTCTCCTGTTGCACAAATCACCACTGTTAGACTATTGATTGCAGTTTCAGCCATGAAAGATTGAGAGCTTTTTCAACTTGATGTACACCTTTCATTTATCCCTGGCAATTTGAACAACAAAGTCTACATGAAAACACCCCAAAGGTATCACGTTACAGATCCAAAGAAAGCACGTAGACTAAGGAAAAGCATCTACGGACTCAGACAGCATGAAGATAGTGGAGATAGCGGTACGTAAAAAATTTTCTCCCCTCTCCTGGTTGAGGATATAATCATTGCATCCAATGATAGAAATTCAGTTTCAGAACCGAAAGCATTTCTGGGCAACATATTCAAAATCAATGATATTGGAAGTTGCTAGAAACAATAGCGGCAAACATTTGTGTCGATGAAAATATACTCTAGACATCTGATTAAATTCAGGCAAGATTGATGGTAAACAATGTAAAACACCAATGGAAAAAAAAAAAAAAAAAAAAGAAGCAAAACTGTCCAATGATGGATGAGAACTGACAGATCCAGCTGAATACAGAAGGATGATAGGAAGATTACTTTACTTAATCCATTACAAGACTTGACATTGCCTTTGCAGTGACATTACTCATTCGATTCATGTCTGCCCCTTGTGTTCCACATTCACAAGGCTTCATACAGAGTGCTGAGATATATCAAGCGAGCTCCAAGACAAGGTATCGCCCTTTCTACTGCTTCTAATGCTCAATTGACAGTCATCAGTGATTCAGATTGGACATCATGCCCAGACACTAGAAGGTCTACCCCAGGTTTTTTTTGTCTTCATTGGAAACTCTCTCATCTCTTGGAGAACAAAGAAGCAAACTATAGTCTCCCGAAACTCTACAGAAGCATAATACAGAGCAATGTCATCCACTTGCTGTGAAGTCATACGGCTGAGATATGTACTTCATGATTTGCTTATTGATCATCCACAACCAATCATACTCCATTGCGACAGTCAAGTTGCATTACATGTAGCACCAAATCCAGTCTTTCTATGAATAAACTATAAACATATTGAAATTGATTGTCAACTTGTTCGTGATTACATCTAAGCTCGAGTTATCTCAACTGCCTTTATATCTTCAAAATCTCATTCCGCAAATGCATTTGCCAAAGCATTTGCATGTCCTCTTTTCTACAACTTGCTAATGAAGATGGGAATACAATGCATATATTCTCCATCTTGAGGGGCGTGTTGAAGTATAAGTGCAGAACACTATTTTGCAAGAAGTTTGCTAAAGTTTTCATGTGATTTTACTGATGTTGAAGCCGTACCTTAGCTAATTGTCCGGATACCACAACGTCGTCAACAGAACAAAAAGGGAAATGTGGAATTACACTTCATCATATATATCAAAGGCTCAGAAGATTACACAATCAACACAAGTGGATTCTGGGCTGTCCAGCAATAGTTAATCAACTGATGCATCACACTTCCTTGCCTACGATTATTTAAGCTAATTTCTATTAAATTCAGTTTGCTAGTTGGTCTTCTGTTAAGAGTGCATATTTGTAAAATGTAAATGATTAATACATGACAGTAGCTATATATATGTTATCCATTATACTGCAATACTCAACACAAAAATTATAATTATGATTGCAGTTCATATTTCTTCTGGTTCCTTTCTTTCCTGTATTCTTGCTTCCTGTGTTTGGCACTTCTTTATTTTCTATAAGGTTAAAAGGAAAGAACACCCCCCCTCCCTCTCCCTTGATTGCCCCAACTGGGCACACACGTGAGTGCACCTGCATGTGTGGGTGCATGGGTGCGCTCGCATGTATATCCTCTCTGCTTTCAGTGTTTAAAATGTTGAAGTGAAGAATTTTAACATTCCAGTTTTCTGAGCAGCTTCAATTACCAAGGTATGGATAGTAGATGCTGATGAGAAAAAAAATATTGCCAAAAAAAAAAAAAACAATCACCTGCGAGGGGAATCTACGGATACTTTCAACTAAATACTGGTATGATTCTCTATCACCAGCAACAAACTCCCCCAGAGCTGGAATAATAGAAAAGGAGTAGTAATCATACCTGCAGAGTGGTGATGAGTTTACAGTTACGTATGCAGTGATCAATGATAAGCTGTTACAAGGCATGCTGAAAGAAACAATAAATTTAGAAGCAACACCCCAAGGCATTAAACAAAACGCCACATGTACTAAGATTCTCCATTGGTTAAACACATCAAACCAATTCAATGAACCTCTGCAGATAAATACCAGACTCATATCAGAGACATTTTCATAAGATGGTATACCAAGGAGGTGTAAAACGGTGACCCAATACTTGAGGCTTCTAGAATTACGAGTTCTAGTGAGTGCCAAAGCACACAAATTTACCCTGAAATTGTAGGAAATGCAATTTACATGTTTTGCACAACAAAGCAACCTTATTGTTACACCAAAGGTCAAGCTTGTATCAGTGAGGCAGTAAACTTGACGATGATAAAATAGAGGCTATCCAGGTAATTGATGATGTAAAATGAAAAGGGAAGATGGGATAAAGGGAGAAAGAAGAGGTAAAATTAGGGGGAGGAGCAGACAGAGGAAATATGGAGTCAGATGAGGGAGAGTCTGAGAGAGACTTTGGACTTGAAGGGAGAAAATTTATGGCAAGTTGGCAACCAATACAAACCAAAACCTAACTTGTGTGGATAGATCAAGCTAACAATATAGGTATTAGAACATAATCTAAGAATAAAATATGTCCCCTTAATAGAAAAGGATATGAAATCTAATAAAATTCTTGAATTTTGAGAATAGGGATAATACTCAAGGGCTAAAATATCCTACTAAATATTAGAATACAGTTTATCAAACAACAACTAAATCTCAAGTTATTTCTGATCAGAGTATTCCGCCCAATATACCTGTTTCTACATCTGTTGACATATGACTTTGTATGCAGTAGATCAAGCAACACATTGACAAGAGAAAGAAAACAAATAGGAAAGTGAGAAATTTTAAAAACAGACACAATTTCTATTGGTAAGCAGAATTCCTTTCCTAGTCAGGTAGAGAAACTTGACTAAGTTATGTAGTCAATTATACTCACAACTGCTTCAATAAAGGAACTTCCACATGGCTCAATTCCAGACAAAGAAAGCGTCCTCCCCGTTTTAGTACCCTGATACAGACAAGACAGTGGAAAAAGCTAAACTCAGCCTCATATAGCAAGGTGACAAATTTCACTAGACCAAGATTGAAAATTCACAAATAAACAGAAGGAAAAAGAAAAACCATAAGTTCCAAACAAAAGTAACTGGGAGACATTCTAGTGCCCTACATGCTGCAAGAAATGTGCAACTTGATTTATGGAACCTGATTGAATTTAATATATTTTTCACTCTTGCTTTTTTTCAATTATTTTCTACTTGTTTAATCTATTTCTGCCTTCCATCACAATAAAGTGTCTAAGTAGACACATTGTTGCATTATAATGGAGCACCACATGGCCTCTATAGGTTGATCCTTGGCGAAACGGTGAGGTTGATCCATTATGACTGAATATTATGGATTCAACAGTATCAAATGACGAAACAGCCTATCTGCAATGCAAGAGAAAGGTCGCATATATCTCTCTTTCCAGACCCCACAATGTAGTATCGAAGCCTAGTGCACTAGATGACCCTTCATCTTCTTGGCTTTTGAATTACAGAAGCTTCAGGTTGTTTATGCTTAAGTAACCTTTGATAATGCTCAATAAATATGATAATATAGTCATTGCATATGTGCAAACATGGTCTTCTCTTAACTTTTACATATCCTATTGAGATAGAACCACTAGCAAGATGCTCTTCCTAACATGGTCTCAGGTTCAGCATATACAAATACCAAATTATTGGAGCCTTCAATATGGAAAAGGAGTATTTCATAAACAGTAAACAAAGCATTTAAAATAAGCCATTACCCTGGCTCTTTTCCACTGATACAGAAAACAGAGTTGACTCACAACAACTTCATGTTAGAGATGGAATTTTTCTCCATTCATGGAGAAATTAGAGGGCATAACAACTTCACCTCTGCCCTCGTTCACCCTGTTTAGACTGGTTGGAGGGTATAAAAATTAGAGTGAATGAGGCTGGGCACAGGAGGCAACACCCTCGTAAGGATGTAGGTAAAGGTGGACAAAGTACATCCTCACTCAGTAGTAAATTCTTCATTCAATGCTTCGAATTTTAGATGTGGTTTCAAAAGTTCAATTGCTTATTTTGACAGTGCAGTACTACAGAAATTCGACAATTTATTTGCTAAACAGTTGTGGACAAAATTATAGTAAGAGTATGTTTTAGCTGTGTCAATGAACATTTCTTATTTCTGTTTAAGACAAGTAGGATATAAGAACTAATATTTAACAAACTAGGATCAATTCAATGGCCATTGGATCAGAATGGAGGTTTTGAAACAAGGATTAGCGCTCCATGGCTCCATGGAAAATCACATTCACCATGCTGGTGATTCAACCAACTTGGGAAATTGATTGGATCTGGACCATAGTACATAAAGCATGAGGTGGGAGAAACGCCTTCCACTCCTTGCATGTGTTCCACTGAAATCCTTAACTTACAAACATTCCTGGTTATTCTTATATACAGGGCCCAACTGGCCCACAAATGGAACATAAAAGTATATTTGTGGTGTTGGCCACTTTACATTGCTAGAGATGACTTGCTACACCTCAAGTTGTTCTCAAATTGCAAATTATCAACGCAATGATAAAGTCAGACATGTTTTCAACTACTCCAGTAATAAATAAAGCAAGACCAAAGTTTTAAGTATGCTTTATAAAATCACTATATAAACAAGCATCACCTATCATGAAAGGAATAATAGAGGACCGAGTTTTTCTATTGAACACTTCCTCAATGAAGAATTTCATTTAACCACATTTATGGAAATGGTCCTCCATATCCTGTAGTACTTACTGGTTATTTGAACCTAATAACAAGGTCAACAATAACGAGAAATTACCTATAACCTTCTGCTAGAACTTTCTCTATGTGAGTAACATTCCTGATCCCAAATGCAATTGTATAGCCGTCCATTGAATTATCTTCAAACTTCAAGGCTTCAGCATCTCCTTCCACCCATATAAGGGATGGGAGTTCTCCAAGTCCTATAAAAATTGAAAAGAACATTTGTAAGCAAAAGGATTTCTCCCTTTCCAAATGCAATGTAGGAGCAGAAAGGATGGGGTTGGGGTTTGGAATCAGAGGATGATAAGAAAGGGGAGAGCTAACGGAAGAGAATATTTAAAATGCAGATGGCTAGACCTTCACTTTTTCTAATATTAAAGATGTTGCCAAGAATATTTTTTTGACAAGCCTTCACTTCCTCTTTTTTCCACTTAGTAAGCTTCTTATCAGAGCCATAAATGACCACCTCTTATATTAAGGTCTACAGAGGTTACAAGAGGATCCTCATATAATAATAAAACACCTTAAATTCTTTCCCTTAAAATTCACTTTTGACAAAAGTTATCGCAGATGCCCTTTTAACTGATCACAACTGTGTTAACCTGAAAATCAAAAGAGAAGGTCATAACAAATTTAAAGGTAAAACGACAGGCATCCACACGCTTTCAACTTTCATGCTTCTAAGCATAAGTAAAGGCCTCTTATTTGTGGATCCACCTTCTCAGCAAGAGTAAACTATCTTGAACTTGTACCATCTCCAAAAGTTTCAAATAGCACTACGGCAGATAAGGTGAAACAAACAGAGTTCGACACAGTCATGAATTAGAGTTCTTATATTATATCCACGTATTTTACCTCTTTCTATAGCCCGCTTTTTTCCAATGTTTAACATGCTTGGGTTGATGTCACATACATATATCTGAGTTTCTTCCGTAAAATGATCTTCAGATGCCTCCTCAATTGCTCTGTGTTTGATCTCCTTTATAGTGTCCACTATTCCAAAAGCAACATCACCTGCAATATTCAAGAATTCTTAACAAGTTTCAGAATGTACAACCCACATAAACTCTGGAATGATTAAAAGATACCGATTTGCATAAACAATATGCACATCACACCACACAAATGAAAGGACACCTTGAAATAGAGAGAAGTTGTGATTTTTTGTTATTTCATAACAATTTTATTTCATGAATGGACACTTTAAATTTTGAGAAGTTGAATATTACTCAATTTTGTAAATTTTCCCTTGAATAACATATTACAACAGCAGCCTCACCTATTGCCCTCTACTTGGAACATATTAAAATATTCTAGAACACATATTATAGGAGATTTCTCATAAGTTGAGAACTCCAAATAGCTTAATATTATCTATATTCGGTACATATGGTTCAAGTCAACTGTCAACATACTAAAACTTGTCCATTGCTTTTCTCTGAAATTGTAACAGTCTAACAGTAATATAATCAGAAAATGCATCGGGGTAGTGCCAGAATCACCTGAAGATCACAGCAAAAAGCCATTTTTAATCAGCATGCCATGGACACATGAAATGCTAGTGAAAGGGATAAGTCTATGATAAAAGAATATATACATGGGATTCTTACTGATCAAAGAACACCAACTCCAAAAAAAAAAAAAAAAACAAGAAACATTCCCTTAACATGTATTGGCCTTCATATGATAAAATATAAAATTTAAGCAGAATGGATTTTTCTGGAAATATTAGGTCAAACATAGTCCCTGCAACGCTAGTCCTATAGCTAGCATCACTTCACTAGTTTCTCTTCATGGGTTGCCTTGATCATTGCTTACAAGGATGAAGCCAAAATTAACCAAAAGATAAATGTAGTCTGTCTTTGTCAAGATATTTATTTTATTTTACTAAATTAACCAAAAGATAAGATGTTCATTTACTCTCTGACATATATCAAGATGACAGTCAATAAAAGTGAGACTAGAGTGACATTTCAGTGATCTTAATTCAACAGGGCAAGTTTATGGGCAACCATCTTTTTGTTATTATGTCTAACCTGTTTTTGCTGTGGAGTGGATCTACAGCATGCAAGAATTTAAAATTGTCAAGGAGCCACTCCAGCCGAAAGTTTAGACTATCTAATGAAGTCATAAAATTGAATTTATATACCAATATGCCCCCTCAAAATTCCAATATTTTTTGAGCTTAAAGCATAAACAAAGTGCACACCCTCTATTAGACTATTACCACAATCTCGTAGGAATCAAGAAAAGAGGTTTTATAGAATTTGAAATATATATGAATTCACCAAAAAGGCATTGATACTATGCAAAGGATTCTATCAAATTAAACTCTATTACATTAGACCTCAAGATTAATTTTTTCCTCTTACACAAATAAATGTTCGTAACCATATTTCTAAATTTGTAAAAAAATGAAAAAGAACAAAGAAAATAGAGTACT
Organism: Nepenthes mirabilis; assembly: GCA_025585075.1. Taxonomy (NCBI): domain Eukaryota; kingdom Viridiplantae; phylum Streptophyta; class Magnoliopsida; order Caryophyllales; family Nepenthaceae; genus Nepenthes; species Nepenthes mirabilis. Next base: position 12,509 of record JAODPA010106160.1, read on the forward strand.
ATATGTATATTGATTTCCTGGCAAATACAATACATATGTAACTTTGTTTCTTTGAAAGGGAAGGGCCATGACCACCTTTGGCCACTTAATGGCACTGTCACTATTTGTTTATATCGCAAACATTTCTACCATCCTAGTTTGCATTTTATAAAAACAGTTTAAAAGATGAAATACAGAAACTAACCCGTCCCACCAGCCACATCAAGATGCTTCATTCCAGGAAATGGATTCAGTTCTGATACCAATCTGGAGTAACAAGAAGAGGCAATAAGAAAAATACATGCAGGAAGCAAAAACATGTAAAACATATAAATGGCTACAGTAACAACTTCCAAGCACAATGCCCAGAACAAACCTATCCTTCCACAGCCTATGCAATCCAGCACTCATCAAATCATTCATGAGGTCATAATTGGAAGCAACATTGGTGAAGACCTTTCCAACCAACTCACTTTTCTCATCTTCATGTACTTCCTTGAACCCTAAAAATGAATCATCAAAAAATGTTGCAATCTCTTATCATAAACAAAGAATTGACTTGTCAAATGCAAGACACAATAAATTGCATGAAGCTTAATGAGTACACATGATGCTTCAAAATATCTGAAGCACAAAGAATACATGCCCAAGATACATGCATATGCTTTTTTGATATCAACAGCGGGATAGCAAGCAAGCAGTCAATTTATAATAAAGTAAACCAAGCAATTTCAACAACAGTAGACAAAATCAAAGACAGCAAAAGGCAAAATGAAACATGCTTGAAAACAGCCTTTTAGAGTTTAACTATTCATATGTTGATGATTCATATGTCGTTAGAGAGCAACACCCTCTTTGTGCGTGTCCATGTGTGTGTGCGCGTGCGTCCTATCAGTTATCACTCATGGAAAGTCTCAGCACAACGTGAGCTTAAAGACAAGGTATTATAGCCTTCACAAATACTAATTTGCTGTCAGCATGAAAATGGGATTCCCTACTTCAGATGTTCTTTTGCCAGGTTGAAGAATGTTACGGGCATCCTCAATGCTCCCTCGACGGTCCCACACAACCGGATCACTGCTAGTCGTAGGAGCACTCGGGTTTCCCGCATTCCCCGGAAATTCAATGATTATGTTTAATTCCCCATATTCTGTTTATGTTATTCCCCAATCTATTATATGGGTATTTTATTATGTTGGGTAATTTGTTACCCAATCTGTTGGGTAATATGTTCTGCTGACTGGACGGGTGGTTATGGCCACCATTCCTTTATTATGTGGTGTGGTACTGTAGCAGAAAGAAAGTAAATTCAGTTTCTCATCTCTGCTCTCTCTCTCGACTTTCCTCTTTCTCTGTCTCTGCTGTTCCCTAATCTCCAATTTTCCCAATCTCCCTTTCGTCCCCCTCTGTCAGGACTTCCCTTCCCAGATTAGCTTCCTGTTAACAGTGATCTACCAGCCACCTGCGTGCATGCAACAGATTTGGTGCTCTCATTGTGATAATAGCAGAGGGCATGACAAAAAGATACAAATCCTTGGAGGAGTCCATCGCAGGACTGAAGGAGATGACCACCGTGTTACAGCACCAATCAGAGGGAATGGCTGCTACTCTGCAGCATCATTCGGAAGGTATTGCCTCTAACACTGAACATCTCCAGAAATCCATTTTTCATTCCCTGGCGCGACTTGAAGCTCAACCACGAGTGACGGGTAATCCCCCTTTACTACCGACGCCACCCTCATTCCTAGCATCTTCGACCGCAAATCCACCACTGTCGACTCAAATACCATCGTTTCCCCCACATGTACCGCCTGAATTCCATCCTGCCACTTCCCTACATTTACCCAAGTTGGAAATTCCATTTTTCTCCGAAGATAATGCCCTCAGATGGTTGTTCCAAATTGAACGATTTTTCAATTACCATGTCATCCCACCCGATCAAAAACTGCTAATAGCTGCCTTATATATGACCGGTCCAGCACTCCAGTGGTACCAGTGGATGCATACCATTCATCAACTCTCCACTTGGGAGGATTTCTCCCATAACCTAGAGCTCAGATTTGGCCCGTCTACATACTCCAACCATGAAGGCATGTTATACAAACTCCGTCAAACCTCCACTGTCGCCTCATGCATGACAGAGTTTGAGGCTCTGTCCACATGGACCACTGGCCTCACCACTGTTAACCTTCTGAAATGCTTTATCTCTAGCTTAAAGGATGATATTCGCCGCGAACTCTTACTATTGAAGCCACAAACGTTACCTGAAGCCATCGGAATAGCCAAACTTGTGGAGGAGAAATTGGATGCAAGCGGCTCACATTTTCACCGGCTACCACCCCCTAGGCAGTTAACACATACCTCAGGAGCTCCCTCAAGGGCAGCCTCATCACCACGCCTACCCCCTAAGTTACCAATCACCCGGCTCACACCGGCTGAGATGGCAACCCATCGCAAAAAGGGACTGTGTTTCAACTGTGATGACCGCTTCACTCTTGGTCACCGCTGCAAACCTCCTCAGTTCCTTTGTATGATAGCAGAGGAGGAAAACACCACACAAATTGATATACAGCTGGCTGAGGAAGTCCCAATTGTTTCTGAATACCAGACCCCAGTCTCTCCTTCAGCAGAGTTCTCGACTTCTCCAATTGAATCCACCCCAACTATCTCTCTCCATGCTTTGGAATGCCACTTTGTTCCTACAACGCTACGCTTGCAAGGGCAAATCTCTGGGCGTTCGGTGATTATCCTAGTCGATAGTGGCTTAACCCACAATTTTCTTCAAACTCGGGTAGCACAGCATCTAGGGTTGCCCATCCAGCCTTCCCAACATCTCAATGCAACCGTGGGCAACGGCGATTCTTTACATTGTGAAGGAGTATGCTCTAACATTCCGGTAACCTTGGATCAATCCAAGTTCCAAGTGGACCTCTATTTACTGCCCATTTATGGGGCAAATGTGGTTTTCGGGGTGCAGTGGCTAGCTACGATCGAACTAGTGCTGTTTGACTATAAAGCCTTGTGGATGAGCTTTGATCACGTTGACACTCGACTCACCCTGTGGGGGCTACAATCCGCTAGCATTTCAGCTATGACACTCGGCCAGCTGAGACGGGGTGAGCCGACCAAATCAGCCATTTCCTACTTCCACATGACAGTAACACCCTTGGAAACAATGGCAAGACAAAACATCATTGCTCCTTCTACCTGCAATCCACCACCCTCAAACGTCAATGCCACCACATTAGCAGCTCTGGACCATCTCCTTTCCACCTAAACGTCAATGCCACCACATTAGCAGCTCTGGACCATCTCCTTTCCACCTACGCAGATGTCTTCTCTATTCCTCACGGCCTTTCCCCTCCACATGCCACTGATCACCACATTCCCTTAAAGCCAAACACAGAACCGGTAAACGTCAAACCATACCGGTATCCTCACTTCCAAAAGGCAGAGATGGAGCGACTAATTCAGGAAATGTTGGCCGAGGGAATCATACGGCCCAGCACTAGCATATTCTCCTCGCCAGTTTTATTGGTCAAGAAAAGAGATGGAAGCTGGCGCTTCTGTGTGGACTAGTGAGCTCTCAATGCCATCACAGTAAAAGACCGGTTCCCAATCCCTACGGTTGATGAGCTGCTGGGCAAACTTTCTGGCACCAGGATTTTCTCCAAACTGGACTTAAGGGCCAGTTACCATCAAATGCGGGTTCATCCCAACGACATACACAAAACAGCCTTCCGAACTCACGAAGGGCACTAAGAGTTCTTGGTCATGCCCTTCGGATTATCAAACACTCCACCTTTCTTCCAATCGGAAATGAATGAGATATTTCGGCCACTACTGAGACGATCGGTGTTAGTCTTCTTTGATGATATACCGGTATATAGCCAGTCATGGGCTGAGCATCTTCAACACCTCACTCAGGTACTCCAGATTCTGCGTAACCGTTTCTTCTTTGCCAAACAATCCAAGTGCAAGTTCGGACAGGTTCCTTATCCTACTTGGGACATATTATATCTAAGAATGGAGTGGCAGTAGACCCATCCAAGATTGCGGCAATTCAGGCGTGGCCAGACCCGACGAGTGTGACTCAATTGCGCGGGTTCTTGGGATTGGCAGGGTATTATCGACGTTTTGTCCGGCAGTATGCTCAGATATCAGCCCCTTTGACCCAGCTCCTGTGTAAAAATGCCTTCATGTGGACAACTAAGGTTGCTTAGGCCTTTGGTGCCCTCAAAACAGCCCTCACCTCAACCCCTGTCCTAGCTTTGCCAGATTTTTCCAAACCTTTTGTGGTGCAAACAGACGCGTCCAGGGAGGGCATTGGAGTGGTGTTAGTACAGGAAGGACATCCTCTCGCCTTTTTTAGCAAACAACTCTGTCCGAAACTACAAGCCTCTTCCACTTATATTAAAGAACTCTGCACTGTCACGGAAGCCGTGAAGAAGTGGCGCCAATACCTGTTAGGCGCTAAAATCACCATCCAAACGGACCACCAGCTACTCAAAATGCTGCTAACCCAAACCATACACACCCTAAATTAGTAGCGTTGGATCACTAAGCTACTGGGCTTCGACTTCGAGATTGTGTATCGGCCTGAGTGGAAGAATAAACCGGCCGATGCCCTATCCAGAATCGCGACTGGAACATGCCTCGCCTTCCAGGGTATTTCCCAACCAGTGGTGGCTCTGCTAACTGCCTTGCGCAAGTTCTATGAGCGGCACCCAACCTCTGCCAACCATGCCAAATCCATCCAGGACCATCTTGGGGATCATGCAGGGTACTCTTGGCGAAACGGGCTGGTCTTCTTTGGCAACAGAATCCTCGTCCCAGCCAAATCAGCTCTACATGAGTTGATTTTGCAAGAGTATCATACCTCTCCACTGGGCGGTCATGTAGGTGTCAACCGCACCCTGTCACGCATAGCCTCTACCTTCTATTGGCCGCACATGTAGCAAGACGTCCAAGACTTCATACGAAATTGCCAAGTTTGCCAGCAGATGAAATATATCAATACCGCACCATCCGGTCTTCTCCAACCCCTCCTAATTCCAGGAAAAATCTAGGAATCCATCTCCATGGATTTCATCACCCATTTACCCCCTCCTAATGGAAAAACAGTCATACCGGTAGTTGTTGACCACCTATCCAAGTATGCCCATTTCTCTGCATTGGGCACCCACTTTACAGCAGCTCAACTTGCTAATACCTTTATTAAAGATATCTGCCAGATGCATAGTTTTCCAACAGATATTGTATCAGACCATGACTCCCTTTTTATGAGTGCATTCTGGAAGGAACTATTCTGGCTATAGGGCACTTGGTTATCTCACAGCAACTCTTACCATCCATTGTCGGATGCGCAAACCGAGGTTATTAACCGATGTCTCGAAGACTATCTACGCTGTTTTGTAGTAGAACAACCATCTTCATGGGTTCAATATTTACCTTGGGCGGAATGGAGCTATAACACCGCCTGGCACTCCTCCATCAATATGACCCCCTTTGAGGCCGTATATGGACGGCAAGCCCCATCTCTGCTCGACTATGTCCACGGCACAGCCTCTATTGCTACCTTGAATGAGCTACTAGCAGCACGTTCCTCTACTCTTGCTGCCCTCAAAGCAAATCTGCAATGGGCATAGCTCCGAATGAAACAAAAGGCTGACTCCCATCAAACCGAACGAGAATTTCAGGTTGGGGATCTTGTCTACATCCGACTCCAGCCATACCGGCAGGCATCAGTAGCTCACCGGCAGTCCAACAAGCTTACCAAGCGGTACTATGGCCCTTTCTACATTCTGGACAGAATTGGGATGGTTGCTTACCGTCTCGCTCTACCGGAGCATTTGAAAATACATAACATATTCCATGTTTTCTTACTAAAGCCCTGCCATGGGGACCAGCCTCAACTTTCATTGGACTTACCTGCCGATGCCAACAGCTCTCAACCACTACTGCAACCTCAGCAGATTCTCAGATTCCGGCAACTTCTCAAACGCAACCAGCGTATCTCTCAAATTCTTGTACAATGGCAATCACAAACACCAGAGGAGGTCACGTGGGAAACTCTCACCGAATTCCAGCAAGACTTTCTTTTATTTAACCTTGAGGACAAGGTCATTTTCGATGGAAATGACAATGTTACGGGCATCCTCAACGCTCCCTCGACGGCCCCACACAACCGGATCACTGCTAATCGTAGGAGCAGTTAGGTTTTCCGCATCGCCGGGAAATTCCATGATTATGTTTAATTCCCCATATTCTGTTTATGCTATTCCCCAATCTGTTATACGGATACTTTGTTATGTTGGGTAATTTGTTACCCAATCTGTTGGGTAATATGTTCTGCTGACTGGACCGGTGGTTATGGCCACTGTTCCTTTATTATGTAGTGCGGTTACTGTAGCAGAAAGAAATTAAATTCAGTTTCTCATCTCTGCTCTCTCTCTAGACTTTCCTCTTTCTCTATCTCTGTCTCTGCTGTTCCCTAATCTCCAGCTTTCCCAATCTCCCTCTCGTCCCCCTCTGTCAGGATTTCCCTTCCCAGATTAGCTTCCTGTTAACAGCGATCTGCCGGCCGCCTGTGTGCATGCAACAAAGAAGGTTCCCTGATGACGAGGTACTGTAGGTCTACTGAGAGATAGGATGATAAGGTTAACTAGAAGTCAATCAAACCGAGAGGACTGGATAGCTCAGATAAATGGAGCTTTCAAATTTAAAAGTAATCCCACGAGAACATCATGAACAACTCAGATTGATATGGAGGCGAACAGACCTAATTATAGTCCATACGCACGAGAAAAATCCTTGCCCAAAAGTATCCGAAATGACATGGCACTATCCAAACTGTCCAAAGTTTGCTCAACCTACATGTGAATTGCCAATGCCGCCTTGTATTTAACCACGTTAATAGGGTTGGTTTTGTAACAAGATCACCTTGTCCATACAAAAATGACAACAATGCCGAGTTGCCACTATTATTCTGCTTGAGAGAGATTTTGTCTCTAGTTTTTATTGGCCTGTGGAAATGCAATGAGGACATTGCCTTAAATACAATTTAAACCAGATGATGTTTGATTTCAACAATCAACAACTACCCGACAATCGCAATAAAGCAATAATGTTCAAACACAAGAACCAAAGAACCGAGGGAAGGAGCTTCCTTAAGCCATATCCTTACTACCAATAGCACCGGATTCTCTTGCAGCGGAATCTATGCCTCTATCTACGTCAATTTCTTCTTCAAAAGGCAAAAGGAAGACAATGAGATCTCAAGGCTTGACTTTCCTGAAAGCTTAGCTTAGTAAGGGAGTCATGTTAAAAACATAACATTCACATATATTATACATACAACAAGGAAGCAAATATCAAATTCCTTCCGATTAGAAAATGACAGCTGCATATAGAAATTAACCTAACTTGAAAGTAGAATTCTATAATTTGTTTTCTCCAAATACAGGAGAGAAAGGGTTTACCGAAGCTAGTAGCATGAGAATGCAGACGAAAGGCTGAAGAAAGCATCGGCGAAAATTTACTCCATGAGTTCATAGAAATCGTCCTCAGCGCCATCAGTAACACTACAAACTTCTTTGATCTACAACTGCGATGTGCGTGATAACTGAAGAAGTAAAATCAAATGCGTGGAGAGATACTGCGAGAGAGGAAAGAAATCGACAACGATGGCAGAAAGTGTTATGGAAATTTAACAAAAAGGGCGGTTGCAGAACGCGTCCATACCTATGCGTAATGTGCGACTTGCTATAATTTGGGGGAAAATATTCCTTGAATAAAAATATTTTCATATTCTTTGTAAAAGCGTTCTTTTAAAAAATATTCATAATATTTTTCAATA